>VZZY01000408.1:356098-470018 GCA_013400335.1 Eurystomus gularis
AGGTCACCTCTAAGGCCCCCCCCCCCCAACCAGACCGTTCTATGAATTCCATTCTTTCAGTAAAATGAAGTGAATCCAACCATTTTCTCGGCCAGGGGACGTGCTGAGGGCCTACCTGTGTGAATTCACACTTTAAAGCGCCTCAGTTGGCTTGGTGGAGTGTGGAGCTGCGGGCTGATGACCAGGATGGACATCTGGGGTGGAAACCACAGAGTCCCCAATTTTTTTTTCTGTTCTCTTTTCTAATTCTGCCTAGTAGTTTTGAATGAGTTGTATCAGGACCAAAGTAATTAATTCAGCATCATCTGAATTAGTTACATGTTCTTTCACTCAAGCAACATCCTTGTCTGTTGATACAGAGGTCATAGAAACAGACCTCAGTAGTGACTCTGGGAAGAAGTAGTCACTAGGGATCACGGGATGTAACTATTTTCCTGGGATCTTGGGGTTTTTTTAAAGTTTATGGAGTCAAGACTATGAAAACAAGGAAAGACCAAAATTAAGATTGGTCCTTTCAGTCATTTAAGTATGTGCTATGTTCCAATATGCTTTAAGAATCTTGGGGGTTTTGAAATGTATTTTTCTAAATACCAAGATCTGAAGAAATGTGGGAGTTTTAACACTGTAATTTTGATTTAATAATCATGGAATGGTTTGGGTTGGAAGGGACCTTAAAGATCACTTAGTTCCCTGCCATGGGCCGGGACACCTCCCACTAGACCAGGTTGCTCAAAGCCCCATCCAACCTGGCCTTGAACACATCCGGTGATGGGGCATCAACAACCTCCTTGGGCAACCTGGGTGGTGTCTCACCACTCTCATACTGAAAACCATCTTCCTAATTTCTAATCTAAATCTCCCCTCTTCCAGTTTAAAGCCATTACCTCTTGTCCTGTCACTACAAGCCCTGTAAGAAGTCCCTCCCCAGCTTTCTTGTAGCCCCCCATCATACTGGATGATTGCAATAAGGTCTTCCCAGAGCCTTCTCTTCTCCAGGCTGAACAACCCCAACTCTCTCAGCCTGTCCTCACAGGAGAGGTGTTCCGCCCCTGATCATCTTCATGGCCCTCCTCTGGACCCACTCCAACAAGGTTATATCCCTCTTGTATTGGGGGCTCCAGAGCTGGACGCAGTGATCCAGGTGGGATCTCACAAGAGTACAGCGGGAGAATCACCTCCATCAAAGCCCTGCTGAAGTTTTGCAGAGACCTTACAGAGGCCCAGAAGCATTATGGATTTATTACTTGCTGCTAATGTTTCTATGCCTGCCATAAATATAGACAGTAAATATTAACAGAAATGTAAGCTGTGGAGAGGACAGCGCACAGAGGGCTCTTTATTTCGGTGATGCTGTATGTACCATCCGTGCCAGGTTTCAGAATTAACACTGGTTGGTTCTGAACGCAACCACATAACCTATCGATAATATACTGGCATCCTTTTTCTCCTTAACAATCTTATTCTGTAATTAATGATACATTTTTTAAAGGCCTCTGTCTGGCACTTCCCATGTTGTTTTTCTGAAATTCCTAGATCAGGTTCCTCATGTTTATCCAGGTTGCTGTTGGCTTCAGCTGGGCTCCAGAATGCCACAAAGATCTGCAAAGTGCTCCTGGCCGATGGCATAAAGGCAGTTTAGGCAAGGTTTGCATTGTGGCTTCAACCTGTAAGGTGGATTTCCAGAGATCATGGTGTGCGCACAAAATGAAATAAACTTGAAAAAAAAAAAAAGTTGTCTCCGTTCATTCTTTGCAAAATGAGATTTATCCCTTTACTTGAGGAGTGAGGTAAAAATCTGATGGAAATGTTCCTTTGGAAAATACAAAATTATTCTTTTGGATGTTTTAACTCATTGTGGGCCAAATAATTTTATATAGTTGGGAAAAAAATAGTTTTGCCTGAACCAAACCAAGGTTTTCAGTATTATTTGTGTTTCTGACAGGAAAATTGCATCCATCCCTAAGTGGTCCTTAACTGAGAGCAAAAAAAAAGGTGCTTCAGCCTGGATTGAAGCTGAGGGTGCAAATCTGGTGTTACATGAATTCCAGGTGAATCTGTGTGAGCTGCCGTCTTAGGAGTCAGCTTGAGGAAAAGGCGTTGATGGACATGACCTGAGCACAGGGTGGGGATCCCCAAGGAGCGCAGTGAGGAAGGCTGTGTAGACACTGGTAACCTCTGACCATAGCCAGGGAAGTCCTTGCTGGAGAAGAGAGAGCGGTGACCCTACACAGATCCCGTTTGTGCTATGGTTGCGAGGGGCACATGCCAGAGCACAGGAGTTCAGTGTCTCTGACTTGTAGAGTCTGTGCCAAGAACATATAAACTAGTGAGCTCCCATCCTTGTCCAGGCAAGCAGGTTTTTTTGTCAACCCAAAAAAGGTGGACTAAACAGGACAAAGAAAATGGATTAATTTCTCCAGAGTGTATCTCAAATAGGGGTGGGCTGATGCTTCTGCCAGGCTTTTTACTACTCACTCAACCAGGGCCTGGAGTGAGCGGTCAGGGGTTTGCATGGGAGAGGCAAGTAAAGCTCCTGCTGTAGTGTCTGCATGTGTAGAAGTGTAGTGTAGAAGACAACAGTGAAGTAGTAAGAGGGGCACAGAACTCCATGGTTGCTGCAAGGCCTTGACTTCTGGTATTTGTTCACCTTCCCAGACCAGCTTCCTGTTTATTTGTAGGAAACAAAGATTGTGTACATGTCACAAGACAACAGGACTGGACACTGCTGGAGATGACGCATCCTGGTGGTTGTGTCAGATCCCTCTGTTGGTTAAATGCCCATGGCCTGGCTGCATCCTCAGAAGAAAAGAAGGGAAAGCAGCTATGTTAGGAAATGTCCCACAGAGTGAATTTCTTATCAGGGCTTGATCCTGGGTCTGTCTTGAGGTCCTGTAGGAACTGAAGAGTCCCTAGGTACCTGTAGCCCAGCTTTCTGGAAGGTTTCCTCCTCATAGCAATGTGCTCCTTAGCTATGGATGCTTCCTTTTCCATAGCGGAGAAGAAATGGATCCAAATATGGGAAGGCATCATAACCTGCAGTGCATGTGGGAATGACATCTGTGTAGGCTCCAGCTCCTGGAGCTTGCAGCAGGTCGCACTGCCAGAACTAGAGCTGTCATGGGCATCCATGGTCCCCTGGTATGTTCTGTTCAGAGTCTGTCTCCTGCATTGCTCCAGGTCCGTTTAGCGCTGATCCTGAGAGGTGCAGCAAAGCTCCTCACCGCTTGCTGGGAGAGGCTCTTTGCCATCCTGCCCGCGCACTCCTGTGAGCATCTCAGGGCACTGAGCTGCTTCCAGAGAACGCTGCTTACGGCGAGTCTGGCTCTGTGCAAAGGGCTTGGTTCTGACTTCGTGGCGGTGCCAAGATTATTAAACGCAATACCCATGATTTGGGAAAGGGCCCAAGGGGAAGCAGAAGAGCCTGGTCCAAGAGAGGGCATCCAAGGTGAAAGACTGATGCAAAGTGACATGTGAAGTGTGACAGAGAGAGTGAGCTGACTCTGGTGAGGCTCCAGGAAGAAAGAGCATGGTCCAAGCCTGCGTTTGCAGAAGAGCAGCTCCAGCCAGGTGCCATGAGCTCAGGAGTCAAGGAGTGGGAAAGGAATGAGAAGGAGCCTGAAAGGACCTGTGGGTGGTCTGAGGGAATTCTGATATAGGCACCTGCTGCTTCATCTGATACAAAACTGGTTTGCCAAAGTGCTTGGAACAAATTTTAACGGACGCGGTGTTTATAAATCAGCTCAGCACTCCTCTGACTGCAGATGTTTTAAGGTACTCCTTCAAGACCTCACGCTATTTTACAGGTACAGCCAAAGCTGGTTTAGGGTAGCGGGAAAAGGTAGAATTTTACTACCTTGTTCAGTCACAGATTTGTTAATAGGCCAGTTAAGAACAGAGCTTAGCAGCTATTCTGACAAAAAAAAATATCTCCAAGGAAATGAAAAAGCCTTTAAGAAGTCAAGTGTAGAAATATCTTCTGAATAAGTAAGAAATTAAGAAGTTTAGAAGGGAAAAGGCTGAATTTGTTTGGAGCCCTTAGAGGATTAGAAGAGCGAGCTTATCTATAAAAAGCTTGTGATACATAAAAAGAGGTTCTGTAGATACAGTCAAGCAGAAGACTGCAGCCATGGGAAATATGAGGAGGGAGCCTTTTTTTTTTCATGTCTGACTTGGTGCAAAAAGCTTAAACACTTGTATCTTTGTCAGTTTTGAATGCTGTACAGAGAAATCCTTTTGTTTGGATTGCAAGCAGCTTGAGAGTTAAATGCGATTTCACCGGGAACTGAACTCCAAGGCTGTGGAGAATCTGAACCACACCACGCTGGCATTTCAGCTTAGGAAATGCCCAGCGTTCCTGCACGGGCAAAATGCGTTGAAGCTGTGCAGAGCAGTCAGAGAGTTGCAGAAATCAGGAAAAGCAGAAAAATCTGCTGGTGACAGTAAGGAAGCTGCTGTGACGACGATAAAACAGTGGGGAAGACACTGAACTGCAGGAGTATTAAGGGAGCTTGTGGTGGCCATCAAGCAAAACCTACACTTTGATCCATAAACAGCTTAGCGTGGAGTAAAGTTTAGGGGGCCAAGATAAAGAGATGCTGATAAATGACCCACTAGTCATTTCTGGTCTTAAATGCAAAACCTTCAAGTCTGTAAAATAAAACGCTGTCAAATTAGAACAGCATTTACATGTGAATTGGAAATATCCGTTAGAGTGAAATACCCATTCAACTGATAAAGGAATAGATGACTGTAAGTACAAGGCAGTGAAAAATCAGTTTTGTGGAGAGTGTCCTTTAAAAGTCTAAATGGTTAAAGAAGAAGCTTTAGTTAAAGCTTCCATTCTGTGCTTCTCTATATTCCACACTAGGTTTCATACTCATTAACAAGAGTTGCAAGGATGTATTTACAAAGGAAGAGGTAAGATTAAATGATCATTAGCTTAATCACATTAAAATTCTCTTCTTGAAACCCATGGTAACGAGTTGCTTTTGGCTTTACCCTTCAGCCATGCCTATATCTTGTTTCTTATCCTCTAACCCCCTTAAGCCAGTCCTCACTGCTTTGCCTTGTTCATAATAATAATGCTAGTTTTGGTTCTGTGCAAAATATTTATTTTCCTAATATCCTGATTAGAACACTTAGTTTGCAGAATACATTTTTTAAATCATAAACTTCCATGACATTAATTAGGAGAGTTAGGAGATTGCAGGTGAGACTTAAAGACTATGCGGGAAGACATAACTGAAAGAATAATTGCTGCTTTGTCCTTTTAATACTTTTCTAGGTGTCATACTAGGCAGATGAAAAGGAGCAGCTGGGGAGAGAGGAGGAGGTTGGCTGAAGGATGAAGAGTATAAAGAACCAGTGTGTGCTGTTCTCAAGTACTTGCGGGAAACTTTTTGTCCCTGTAGATATCATTAGAAGTGGTGACAAACGTTTTGCTTAAATATTCCTAGGTGACAACCACTTTGTAGAAATGCCGTCCTGCTCATACAATGTTGTTATTGTCATGGACACCAAATTATGGAGCTCTGCTAAGAGTGGTGTCCTTCTGGTTTTTGCTAGTATTGTGTAGGCAGTGCCTTGCTCCCCATTTCTGAAAGAAAACTACTCTGCCCTAATGAGGTTGCATGTAGAGTATTGTGCCCAGTTCTGGGCTCCCCGATTCAAGAGAGACAGAGCTACTGGAGAGAGTCCAGCAGAGGCTGTGAAGATGCTGAGGAAAGGCTGAGAGCCCTGGGGCTGTTTAGCCTGGAGAAGACAAGACAGAGGGGATTGTACCAATGCTTATCAATATCTAAAGGGCGGGGGTCAAGAGGATGGGGCCAGACCCTTTTCAGTGATGCCCAGCAACAGGCACAAACTAGAACTGAGGAGGTTCCATCAGAATGCGAGGAAAAGCGCCTTTGTTGTGAGGGTGCCAAAGCCTGGCCCAGGCTGCCCAGAGAGGTTGTGGAGTCTCCTTCTCTGGAGAGATTCCAAACCCAGCTGGACACGATCCTGGGCCCCCTGCTCTGGGTGATCTGCTGGAGCAAGGAAATTGGATGAGGTGATCTCCAGAGAATCCTTACCATGCTGGGATTCTGTGAAAACTGGGCACTGCCATGGTATATTCACATCAACAAAAGGGGCTCTTGCTTGTCTATCCTTTGCCTTAAGAGTCAAACTGTTGGCTGCCTGCCTTTGTTGCGTTTTGAACATGAACACGTTCTTCCATGAAGATTTTTGGAAATAGTAGACTAAGGATAGGAGTGGCACAAACTCAGACTCCCATTCTCTACAGAAGCAAAAAACTGTGCTCTCAGATATGATGCAATGTTCTCACGCCCATGAAAAAGCATATTTACGGATTCAAATAAAATATTCTGTTAAGCAGAGTAGAACTGTGGTAAGGGGTTACATCAGTCAAGTGGATATTTTTTCAAAGTATCTTTAGATACTAGTTGAAAAATTGTTCCAAAAAAACCTGTGTTTTGTTTGCAGCCTTGCATTTTATCTTTACCTGTAGTTGTGATCCTCACCAAATATTCTAGAATAGGAATATGGATTTTTATTACTAATATTCTTGTGAGCAGTAGAAGTAAGAATAAATTTTTAAACTAAAGTGTTATGCCTTACATGATTTTTCTTGGTTAGGCAAAGAAAATGCTGTTGAGTGATACATGTATTCTGACATCAAAGAGCTTTAAAAGTATACTTTTTAAAAAAATTTTTATTCCTCAAAAATTTATTCCTTATTTTGCTATTGTCTAAGTTATTTTTCTGCAATAGCCCCAGGTTAATCTGACTTTTACTCCTAAGAATAACTGTCTGCAAAGAAAATTTGGCTAATTTTCTGCTTATGACAATGTTTCTCTGGAATAAATTGAAGGTTTTCCAAGGCATTTAGCGAGTCAAGGTCTCAAGCACGTTGAATCCAATGCAGTAAGGATTTCTCCCCCAAATCCCACTTTTTGCCTCCTTTTTTCTTGTAAGTGTATGTTTCTTGGAGAGCAAGACACTTCTCTGAACATTCAAATCCGTATAGAATCATCCCTGTTAATACACTTTGCATCTCATGCGTCAATGTGTTGTTTCATGGCCAAGACAATATTTAATTCTTTAGATTTCAAATTTTAAAATGTTGCCAGTGCATTAAGAAGGCCTCTTGTGGTTGCTCTTCAGTTGTAGTGTGCAAGTGTTGAGTTCTGAAGCAAAGTAACAGCCAGGGAGTTGTGAAATGTGTGTTGCAGTAGGAGAGAGACTAGTTTTCACGTGGCTGGTGTTCGTTGTGGTTGGTTAACGCATATTCAGCAAGTCTCTAACCAGCCAGATTCTTGCATTAACATCAGAGACATGTAAAGCTGTTGAAACTTGCCCCAAGATGTTAGGGTGTGTTAGAAACTTGAGTACAGCCAAATACATGGCTCCAGATTCTAGATGTAACTGGAAAATCTGAACAAGAAGAGATGGAGACAGACTGACAGCGCTGGTCAGATATTAAAAGCTCATTATACACTATTTTCCTGCTTGAACCAATCAGTCTGGAATCAAAATCTGGGGTTTTTTTGTGTACACAAGACCAGTGCCACTCCCATACCTCTCTGCTTTCTTCCTCAGGACTGCTCTAGTAAATAGGGGCTGCAGAACTGGGCTCTCAACATATTACAGCATAACCTTGAACTTTCAGGTACTGATGACAGAGGTAGGGAAAAACTTTTAAAGCAGGACCCTAAAGACAGGCTTATTTATCTGTACCACTCAACTCTCACCTTTTTTTTTTTTAATGCTAAACATTTGGACTGACATGAAATCATACATCTAGGAAGAAGCAGTTGAAATGGGTCACGTTATTCTTCCATTTAACTTCGGCAGTGCCTTTCCGCACAGCAAGAGATATCCTTAAAGGGATGAGCCAGCAGTATCAGAAGGAAATGGAGCCTTATGCTCGGTTTCTAATCTTTGCTTAAGCACGAAACATGTGGAGAGATACATATGAATGCTGTCTTCCAAAGGATTCAAATAGTACTTTGCCAAATGTGACTACAGTCCTACTGCTCTACAGGTATCATCTCCCACAGAGTTTATTTCCCTTCCACTGTAGCCTAAGTAATATATCATTTCCAAGAACTTTTAATTTCTTGCAGATGCACCTTAAGATATTGAGCTATGTTTCATCAAGTTGCAGATTACCTTGTTATTGTTGGCCCCTAATTTTAGGGCATTAAAACCCCTATGTTCCAAACTTACCAGTCTGCCAAAAAGCTGTGTCCTACTGGTGCTCTAGTTCTGGTTTAATGATCACTTATCCTATCACAGCGACATTATTTACACCCTTTCTGGGCTGACTGCTCCTGGAGCTGTTGCTTTGTAGTGCACAGCACTAAATAAATTGATCTTCTATACCCCAAAAGGCAGTGGAATAGAAGATTAAACTGGAATGTCATCTTTGTATTAATTTCCCAGGGAGGAAACAGTGAACTTACTTGAGTCAGACTGTCTGCCGTTGCTAAGATACTGGCATATGAACAAAACTTCGTAGCCAAAAAAAAAAGCAGCTAACACACGTGAAAGAATCAGCCGTAGGCACTCGATCTCTTCCCACAGTAGAGAGCTATCATCCATCAACACAATCACCAGAGGGCTACATGTGATCTTAACAAGCACTTTAACATGCTGGTGATGGAGCACAACAGAGGTGAATTTGTCCAGAAAGCGTTTAAAGCAAATGTGCATGTGTAAGTTTGTCACGCTACATCACCTAAGCCAAAGCTGGTTTAGTTGGTGCTTCAGGGATCTCTCTCCCCATGGATGTATTACACGGACAAGAGTTGATGCTTCAGTTGTTGTGCATTCCAACTTGCTCTACAGGGCAGGCAAGAGATGCTGGAGCAAGTCAGAGTCCAAAGCGCTGGTTGAGAAGCCTTTAACCTGTACCATTCAGAATTCTCCGGGATTCTTAATTATGAAAAGCTTATCATTATTAGGCTACAAACAGCACATTTCAGCAAAAAAAGTTCAATAACTTGCGGAGCGAGAAACCTTACTGAGCTGGCTCTTTGCAGTACAAGCAAAGACCGTAATGGAGCTTGTTCAAGCAAACGCATGATTAAATCTGACAGTGCATGTCCCATGTTTAACGTGGGCAACAGTCAATACTAATGGAATCCCTTTGTGGAAATACCCTCTGAAGCATCTGGTAGGTGAGGTGGAGTGAAAAGAGTGAAAAGATGGGTACATTACCAATCTGGTGCTGTGGTGAATGCTGAAACCTTCCATGAGCAGCAGAAGGATTAGCAAAAACTAAAAGAATCACAGGCTGTGAATTAATGGGACTTCGGTAAAGAGATGCTAAAATGACTGAAGAGGTAAACTGAATGAGGTTTTGTTACCATCGTTCAATAAATTTACTTCTTTCCTCACACACCACAAACAGAAAGCTAGTTAAGAGCTCCATTGGACGGGAAGTGGAATTGCTAGAGAAATCCAGTCGTGGCAATAAATCTGTGTGGAATAACCAGAGGGCAGACCAGAAAACAAACCTAAAGAAAAGTGGATCTGTGCCAATTATTTCATAAACTACTTGTAGCAGCAGTATCATTACACCTGCTCCAAACAGCATCACGCAGTGAAGAGACTGTCGAACTAGACAAAATTCAATTTTACTTCTAAGAATGAGCTGAATGAACAAAAGTTCAGTGTTAAATAATGTATGTTAACAGCTGGTTGTGTCTGGACAATTCACTTTTGTAGCACGGGGGAGATGTTTGTCTCTGGTGGTTGTACCTACAAGGTGCAAACCACTTTCTGCTGCCTGCCTGTCCTGGATTCAGTGGGTAGTTACAGACAGTTGCTCTTCACTGTTTCTCCTGCTTCTCTAGGTTGCATGACTTGCTTTAGGGAGCCAGCCAACCAGTTCTGTGGCTCAGGTACTCAGTTCTTCACCCATCTTATAGTAATGCGTAATTTCAGTTTTATTTTATATGCTCCGAGTCAGAGAAATATCTCCATGTGTATATAAAAAAGTATATATTATGGAATAATACAGCAGCAAAACCTTCTAGGGTGTGCAAATCCAGAATGTCATATGGTTAAAAAATACACTAAAAGAAAAGAAATCATAGAGCTCTAAACTGCAAACATAGACACAGTTTGTCTTTGGGGCTAATGAAATTAAAGTCGTGCAAAACAAAGTGTAAGTGACGTCAGAATCTAACCCAACAAGCTCAATAAATACTGGAGTAATTAATCACAATAAAAATGAATTGAGTGCTAAAGTTCTTCCACAGTCGCTGAAGTGGTATTTAAATCAACATTAGCCAAAATGTAAAAAATAACCCTGTTCTGGGCGAGCAGCTGCATTGCTTGCAAGAGGCTTCACAGGGAGCTGTTATATATGCATTCATTTGAAAGCTACTTGCTTCCCCATTCTACTTCCATCTTCCTCTTTAAATTGCATTAGTTAAAACCGTCCATAAAATTAGAATGTGTTGTTAAAGCAAGGACTAGAAGCGCTTGCCTGAATTTATTTCACTCCCTATTACACTGCCTTGAACCTAGAATGATTATAGCCAGGAAATTACTTCAGATTTATGCCATCTCCAATTAGAACATGATCCAAGTTTGGAAAGTGTGATTTTGATGTCATTTAACTTCCTCATTCATATTAAGTGATGCTGATGTGTCCCAGGCAGAGAAAGTCAATTCAGGTGAGACTATCGGTGCTGTTACGTTATGGAAAGTCATTTGTGTTTAATATGCTTTTGGGATGTAGCACGGTTTTGTTGAAATATTTTCTGCTTTGAGACCTTCAAACTGCTGGAATTCTTTGTGTGTGGTTCAGCCAAGTCTCTAATTTTTGTCATTTCAAAGTAGTTGGAGTGTTGGGAGGAGGGTCCTCCACACCAAAAGGGGGTTATTCAGCATGTTCTGTTGTTTGAAGTTTTGGATTGTGATCTGGGCATGGGAATGAAAGACTCTTTCAGGGACAATTGGCACTTAATTGCTTTATCCTAAAGCCAAGCATTTTTTAGATAGCAAGAGACAGAACTGGGAGCTTCGTATGTTAGAGGCAGTTCAGCACATGGGCAAGGATCTTACACTCAAGTTCTCGAGGAAGCATGACTATGTATTTTTTAAAAAAAAAAATATGCAGTAACATGCTTGTATTCACCACCCTGCAGCCTGATTTCAAGGCACCTTATGATTCAACTTGTATTTTGGAGAGCTGCACCAAATCCATGTACGTTTTTCAAGCTGAGGCAGCTTGTGTGGGATTCATCTCACCTCCCTTTGCAGGCCCCGGTGATTAGGCTCTATCTATAGTCAGTAGAATCAAAGTGAAACCCCTAGGATCACATTTATCTGCTCATAAGATGAATCGTTCCCTTAAGCAACTTATTTTTCTCTATTGACTATACAGGCAACCCAGAGAACAAGTTAGTTCTTACATAGCTAATGTCAGTGGAAACCTATTCTGCTCACATTATACCACATCCCTAAGGAAAAATGTACCCACCTGCTGCCTCGAGGTCTTTTCTTCACATTGTTATGCATAAAGTATTAAGACTGTGAAAAATCCTGCATCAGCCAGAAACCTGAGTTAGAACTTCACCAATGTGTCTAGATTTAGCCCATACCTAGGGCTAAACTACAGCAGTTGCTCTATCACCCAATGACCTCTCCCTGGTCAAGAAGGGAGATCAGGAGAGGAGACCCACAAGTTGAAATAAAAAAGGATTTCATCAAACAGCAAAACTAAATCCAATTTCAATATAAAATGAAGTTATACTCAGCCCAGCGAACATACAGTGGTCACAACAAACAGGAAGGCAGTCCTCAAGAGCAGGAAGATGAGCAGGAACAAGATGAACCCAAGCAGGAGACCTTCCATCCTCAGCAAACTTCCCCCTTTATGCTGAACATGAGGTTTATGGGATGGGATGCACCTGTAGCCAACACAGATCAGCTGCCCTGAATGACTCCAAGCTGCTAATGGCCTGCAGAGCATGGTTGGCCCATTGTTCTGTCCCAGCCAAACCAGGACAGGAGGTATTGGCCATAACGTTCTCAGTCTCCACAGGCTGGATTTTAGGACAAAAAATCTCAACTAGAACAGAACCCCTCCCGTCTGCTTCGTGAAACATGCTAAGTGAAAAGATGTAAAAATAAAGTTGCCCTTGCTCAGTAGATTTTTACCAACTGCATCTGTTTCCTCCAGCTATGCTTTCTGTTTTCTACACCTCTACCTCCAAAAGAAAGAGCAAAACAACTTCTTTTTGAAGGAAATTTCCCAAAAGGAACTGAACTAACCTCAGGCTAATTCATTCAACCTGCCTGGAAACCCAGGAGCCCTTTTCTCCCATGAAATCTTGTAGAAGTCACTGCTGAAGTGACAGACCCTGGCCATGACCCTGGCCCCCACCTCCCCTCTCGCTGCTTGTCTTCAGCCGACCTGCCTCCCCTTGCCCACTAGACATGTCTGCTTGCTTCTCCCCCAGCCTGGGACACAGAACAAGCATCATTCTCATCCCAGATGAGAATAAGGGAATAAGATTTCTTGAGAGAGCTAGCACACGTGCCTGAGAATATTTTCCTACCAATTACACTCACTTACATGCTATCTAGGAGATGTTGCAGACTCGTGTCTAGTGGCCTGGCAGGTTTGGTAGCTGTGGGAAAAGTCATAACTGGCTTCAGTACAGCATCTTTGTGCCTGAGTTCAGCAGGGAAACCAAGGCCGCTGGGATTTTCCTCATGAAGTCCATCCAGATTAAAGACAGAACAGCCAGACAAAATGGCGTGGAAAGCCTATTTATTTGGCTTTTTGGTGCTCGATGTCTGATTACAGAGAGTATGTAAATCCTTCTCACTCCATAGCGGCTGAAATGCGATTACTTCCTTTATTACTTCCTTCTCCGATCAACATTTTGCTTGCTTGAAGACAGGAACAACCTGCACAGGTAAAGTCCATGCATAAAGATGTAAAGAAACGGAGTCTGAGATTGCTATGGATGAGTGGTGTCCTCTTTATATGTTATATATCTCGATTTTCTGTCCTATTGTGTGTGAAACCTCCGGCTCCCTGCAGAGGGAGTTCATGGTGTGGAAACTGCTAGCTCATGCTTAGCAATTAAAAACCTCATTGTCAGTCAATAGAACTCTGAAAATAAACAGATATTTGAGTAGGATTCCTTTTCTGGGTAAGCATATACTTCTGTCTGTATTACCTTGTGCCTGAGATGACCAATAACCTCTCACATGACACAGTTATTAAATAACAATTACATCGTGGCATTTAATACGCTTTCAGTAGTAAGTTAAAACTTCCTAAAGTGTATCACAGACCTGGTGAAACCTCAGTATGAACTACATCATAACTCTAAAAACCCTTGCAGATAGCTCCCCGGCTCCCCAGGACATCAAGACTGCATGCACAAAGCTGCCTTGAGTTATTTTTCTCCTCTCTTTGTGTTTGGTGGGGGTTCCTTCTGTCAGCTGGGTGCCCAAGATTTGGAAACTTGGTTTCATGAGGCAGAGGAGCTTTTGTACCATGTCCTTCATTAAGTATGGGTAGCTTAGTCTTTAGGTAGACCTTGCAGTTCCCTTGTGAATACGTTTCTGATCTCACTCATTGCCTTACCCGTGCAGGTGGAACTCAAGCCAACAATCCCTGTAACCCTGCCCCGTAAATCTTCTATTTATAAAGTTTTATAAAAAGGTACCTTGTAGGATATGGCCACAAACATCGCTAAACCCTCTGCAGTGATTTGTTTTAGCTTAACTTGAAGAAAAAAAAAAAAGTGAAGATAGCTGAAACCAAGGCTTTTTAGGTATTCTTACCAAAGCCAAATCAAAATTCAGCTTCTGTGTGAAAAAAAAAAAAATCTCGTGCCACAGGACATTTGCACCTATGCCACCAGGGGAAGCAAGAAGCCAAGAAACGCACGAGAGTACAGCCAGTGTGGATTGTTAACCGCTTTTGCGAGGTTTGTCCAAAGGTACTGAAATAAATCATTCTAACCCAAATTTACTGCTTATTGCAAGAACAATTTTTTGCTTTTTATACATTTAAGGCTACGAGGGTGATGAAGGGGCTGGAGCATCTCTGTGCTGAGGAAAGGCTGAGAGCCCTGGGGCTGTTTAGCCTGGAGAAGAGAAGCCTGAGAGGGGATCTGATCAGTGCTGATCAAGAGCTAAAGGACGGGGGTCAAGATGATGGGGCCAGAGTCTTGTCAGTGGTGCTCACAAACTGGAACCCAGGAGAAAAAACTTCTTTGCTGTGAGGATGGCAGAGCCTGGCCCAGGCTGCCCAGAGAGGTTGTGGAGTCTCTTTCTCTGGAGAGATTCCAAACCCACCTGGACATGATCCTGGGCACTCCTGGGTGACCTGCCTTAGCAGGGGGATTGGGTGAGGTGATCTCCAGAGATCCCTTCCAACCCCTGCCATGCTGCGATTCTGCGATTAATTTTCAGATTCTCTCCTCCCTCCTCGTGTTTGTCTGGTTATTCTGATCCTGTGTGTCCCCTTGCCCATCTGGAGGGGGATTATCAGAGTCCCGATCATCCTTCACTTTCTGTAGTTGTTTACAGCGATGCTGTACTCCCCTGAGCTTTGCTCCGTTCACAAATGCGGTCACCAAGGGTGGATTGCACCTTGCATCTGCTGTCCAAGACGTTTTGCGTTTCTCATTCTCTCATCAGAGAGACTAAGGTCAGATCTGATAAAGACATCCACGACTTTGCTTGCAGTTGGTGAGGAAACCCCATCTCATTTGTCACCTGTGACATTCCCCATCCAATTTCCACCTGCACTGGCAGAGAGTGTCCTCTACGTGACGGTGTCGAAGGGCTGCTACCCACACAGCGTGATAAAGCCCCACGTGCCTGAGACCTTGAACGGGCCGCTCACAAATTCTGCACATGCAATACGCTGTTCCAGTTTTGATAGCTTGTGGCTTAGCCCACACCTCTGCCCTGACACCCTGTGTGCGAGGGCTTGTGTAAAGAGAAACCACCTCAGAATATGCTTAGTCCTGCAGGAAAAGTGCAGGGAGGCACATCACTAATGCTGCGTCTGCACCTTGCCGTTCTTTCGTTAGGGAAAGCATTGCCAGCGAGAGACAAACTGGTGGAAAGCCGGATTGTTGCACCGGGGGCTGCCCCAGGAGGGTCTCTTTTCCCTGAAAAAAAACCCCAAACCCTGCCCTGTTTTGCAGAAGTAATTATATATTCCTCAGAGCAGGGACTGCAACATGACTTTCCCGCTTCCACCCAGCAGAAGTCACCCTCTCCCCATTTTTTTTTTTCCTCTGGGGACAATTAATATTTAATTGAGTGTATCCAAAGGAAAAGCTCCAGAAGAAGAAATGAAGAGGAGGTTGTTTCCAGGCGGTCTGAACTGCCGAGAGGCCGCTTTCCTGAGAGGTGGATGAGGCAGTTCTGAGAACGGGTGAGCACGACTGGACAGGAAGAAGAGCAAAGTGAGCCTAGGAGGTGATATACGAACAGGTAAAATTCGGATATTGTGTGAAGACAGGTTTTTGATCAACTAAAGCCTTTCTCATTAGTCAGTGATTAATGACAGCTCTTCAGGAGAAATAAAAATAAAATTGAAAAGCGGTAGTGTTGATGGGGGGAAAAAAAAGGTCCTGCGTTTGAAAGAACTTGCCCTTTTTCTTCCTTTAAGGCGTGTGTGACATTTTTGGCCATCTTGAGAACTAAAAATTTGGAAAAAATTAGTATATGGGAAGAGGCAGGTAGAACAATCATCTTCTGCAGAATCCCCTAGGGAATATTTTAGCTCAAAATGCTTCAGTCAAAAGCAAAGTATCTGATATTTAATTAAGTGTAAAACCCACATGACAAATAATCTTCCAAGTCTAATCTGGAAAAGCCAGTTATCCCGATCAAAATAAAGCACGTAGGCATACGGGGTTTTGAGAATGGTATTAGCTCAGGGCAATTCAAAACCGTTAATTTGATTCTTGTCAGGAAAATTACAAATGAGCAATTTTTCAAAATGGAACAAATGTAGTGGTGGTCAAAGTTTAATTAGAAATTATGTACCTGCTCAGTTTTTAATGGCAATAGCCACAATGTTACGGTACTCTGAAAGAAAAAAATAAAAAAAGCACTGATAAGCCTCAGGAAGTTTGACAGAAGTAGAATGGTTTT
Source organism: Eurystomus gularis (assembly GCA_013400335.1). Classification (NCBI taxonomy): domain Eukaryota; kingdom Metazoa; phylum Chordata; class Aves; order Coraciiformes; family Coraciidae; genus Eurystomus; species Eurystomus gularis. The sequence goes on from VZZY01000408.1 coordinate 372,254, forward strand.
CCTGAATATATATGGATTTAATCTCGGTTCTAGCCAGAGCATCTGTCAATCATCCTGGAGTGAATCAGTGTGTCAGCACCAGAGAAGCAAACCTAGTTGGAGGGAGGTGTTAGAAGTCATCCCCACACCTCGTGTTGAGCGGTGCATACCCCATGCATTAACAGTCCTATTCCACAGAAATACTTCTCTTTTTTTTCTTAAAAAAGAAGAGTTGCTTTGGAATTGGGACAAATGCCCAAACAAGGCAAGTAACTTTGGCGTTTTTTCTTTTACTCTGGGGTTTTACCATTTAATAATGATGAGAACACAAGAATAACCATCATGGTTATAATGGAGCCGTCTCAGTTACTTTTTGTGTCCCGCAGTGATGACAACGGGTGCCCAGGGAGGAGGAGGAACAGGACAAGCTCATATGGCTTTTCTCCTACTACTCTTCCAGCATCTGAGCATTTTGAGCTCAGGGAATTTCCTGAGTGTTCCATGATTTTTCTGTTTAGCAACTGTCAATGGATTGCTCTTCAAAGTTTGTGTCCAGGTTCTACTTATACCCCCATAAGCTTCTTACCTCCTCAGCATCCCCTGTCTAGGAGTGCCACAGGCCTGCTACACGTGGAGGGACAAATAGCCTTCTTTTGATAGTTTCCAACCTGGCTTTCACTGGCTTCCTTTAAGACCTGTAAAAATTGTACTTGGCTTCTGCCATATTGGAAGAAATGGTGGTGGCCACAAAAATAGGGAGGTCTGGTTCACTTGCAATATTTTCCTTTATTTCATCAGGAATTAGTTTCCATCAGAATGGTTCTTTCACTTAGGCTAGGGGTTACTTCAGAATACTATGTCATTTTTTGCCATCGGACTTGACCTGATTTCTTCCAAACCTCATTTGACAGGAGAAAAAGGGGCATGCTACATAATTCATTAGATACCAGAAGTGCATTAAAAATGTATTTGACAAGAACTAATCCCACCAGGAAATCAAATAACAGCTTATTTTCTCAAAGCAGTCTTGATGGTGCAGGCCCGTATTTTAAACATTGGAGACTTTCTTTGTATTAATTGGGGGAAAAAATAATTCATCATGCTGATTATGGTTAAAAAAAAACCCCCACAACAAAATAAAAAAAAAAACACAACAAACTATGGCCAGGTTGGCTGAGCAGTAGGAACTTTATGAACGCAAAGAGTGCTGTGCTCAAGCTCAAAATACATGTACCTTCAGGCAGCAGCCTAAAGAAAAACTAGTTTGTTGAATTATTTAGTGAATGTGGCAGATCCTGCATGAAACCTTTTTTTTTGTCTTTTCAGCTCCAGGTAAATGGCATGTGTAGGTAACCTGTGCTTGCAGGCTCACCCTCCTACAGAAGGAGACCTTACGGAGAAGCTGGTGATGTGGTAGTTGCCCCTGGTTGTGGTTAAAGGGCGAGCTTTCTGAGGACAGAGCGTTTACTTGGAGTTCCCACACTGGAACAACTTTGCCTTGACGTCAGGATGTTCACAGCACTTCACTGTGCGCTTTGAGCAGAGCTGTCAGGAGAGCTCCAGATCCACTTTAACATCAGCCAAACATAAACTATTGATCACTGGGCTGCTCAGATCTCTTCCCTTTAGCTTGCAGGATTTGACAAGAAACATGCGGCTGCGTAAGATCTAGGATACAGTCATACGGAAATTTTCAGAGGAAAAATTACTTGATACTTCTTTCTTTTCTTTTTCTTTTCTTTTCTTTTTTTTTTTTCTGTCAGAAAAAGCCAGTATGGAAGAAATCAAAACATCCCGTAGAACCGTGTCAGTTTGTGGACGAGTTCAGCAGAAACAAGGCAATTTTCCCAGGGAAGTTCTCTCTGTTTGCCTTCCTGTCTGACGTGCTCCTCTCCAGCCTGTCTAAAAGGCAGCAGCCTGGGCCAAGAGCCTCAGGGTTTCATAGAGTGCAATGGGGTCTCCTCTGTAGGTGAGAAGGGAAGGAGGTGAACAAGGGTAACCTCATCCTGTTCAGGTTAAGTGGGAAATGTATTGGGGATTTTTTCTTTTTTTTTTTGTTTCCCATAAATTCAGGGGGATTTGACTGATTAAATGTGTTTTTTTATATGGAAAGTTTTATGTGGTGGGAGATGGGCACAGAAGAAGGCAGGAGGAGAGTGGGGAAGGGATTCCTTATAGCCTGGCAGTTTGCAGTTCCTAATGGATATACGATTTCTTTCCTGTCCCAAGAGCATCTCCTCCAGCACATGGTACTCTGTAGGAACAATCTTCTCAGCTCAATGGACAACGTGCATTTCCAAATCTTAAACTGGATGTTTCATTAGAAGACATTTCCTTGTCGATTGCCTTCATGTATCCCCTCAATACACCTAATGTTTCATCAATAATTCGTTTTCCACTCCGTCTGGGAAGTGCATGCCTTTCCAAAGAGTTCTTTTGCCAATTAGGCAACTAAAGGAAATGACCAGGGCTGCAAAAGTGCTTAACCCTAAGTCTAAGAGCAAAGGTAGCTGCTGTCCATTGCAGAATGATGAAACCTCTGCTGGTTGCTTGCATTGAAAACAGCCCATCGTGACTACCTGTGATTAAGATGGGAGAAGAAATAGATTCCAAAATGGGGGAAAAAAATTAAAAAGACGTTTTATGCAAAACAAAACTAAGAAAAGTCAGTCTTCATTTTTTTTCTAGGTCTGATGTTTCCTGTCTAGCATAAATGGAAATACAAATGTGAAGTACAAAACCAGACTGAACTGCAAAAAACAAACCGGAATGCAGTTCTGACTCTAGATAAATTTGAATACCAATTTGAATCAGATGAAAACCACAAGTAATCAAAACTGCTTAGTACCAGTAACTTTTGGGGCTTTTATTTATCTTTATTAAATGAGATGATGCCAAGCAATCCTTGTTTTTTAAGGGGTGCATCAAGTGTTGAGACATTTCTTTCCATGAGCAATTTTCCCATGGTCAGGCTGCCACTGAAATTGGATAGAGTTTCCTGTCAAAGGCTTATTCATCTGCAAGCAGTTTGTCACTACCGAGGCTAATTATTCAGTGTAAGATAAGAGAGCTGAATGTCTTGCTTTGTAAGATACATGCTTCTGAGATCTTAAAAACAGTGTTTAGCTCCAAGCCAGATGCCACATTTCACTTACCAAATCTTTTATGCAGATGACATAAATGAATCAGTGAAAGTAAAGAAGCACTGTTTGTGGGAATTTTATTTTTTTGGGAATTTAACCTGTTTCCATTTCATTTTCTTTGTAAAATGTGTATACGTTCTGTCCCAGAGCTGCACTTCTGGGTCAGAGAATCGGTGGTGGTAACTCTGCATCATATTACTGAAATGAGCCGAGAATGTGACTTCTGTTGGTTTTTTTAAGAAGAAAAAAGGGATGTCTGTGGATTTGAGGTGTGAATGGAAAGGACATTAAGAAGATGCTGACTTAGCCTTACTCCAGAATCAGGCTTAGTAGGTAGGACATAAATTTTCAAATGAACCACATCTATTGGCTGCAGTTTCACATTTTTATGTGAACTATATCATGAAGATATAGTCATGATTCTTTTTATTGAAGGATATCATGAAGATTCAGATCACATTAACCACATTCCATCTTGGTTCCCGGCTCTATTTGGTGAGTCTGGGCCTTCAGGGTCACCTTACTAATGGACTGTATCTTGACTTATGTTTCCAGTCATGCAAAAAATGAGTGTGACCAGTGGTACTGTAACTATTAGAAGACAACGAATTGCCAGTTGAAGTGTTTGCAGGAACAGAGCCCAAAATCCTTGGATTTGTTACTTAGTTACCTCAACTGTGTTAAATATTCATCCTTCTTCATTCATTTGGACTGAAAACATGGAGATACTTTCAGCAATGAAGGAAAATCCATGTTTTCTTTCTCTTGGTCTCAATTTTTATCTTTCAGCATGAATCACATGTGAAGTGTGATCCACCAGAATACCTGCAGCATTGTCATGTCCCTGACAGAATATTCAGTACTCCATTATATCCTCTTGCAGAAAGTCATCTAACTTCTAACGGGCAACCACAACTCTTTCTGGACCTGAGAAGCAGAGTAACTTCCTGATAAGCTAATTGTGAGTTTCCAAAGAGAGTTAGATTTCCAAGGCCAACTACCATAACCCTGGAATGAATTTAAAATATTTCCATCAACACCTGCAGTAAATAGGAATTTGTATAATACACTTTCAAGTCCACAATAGCTTATACTTCAGAGGTTTAGTAGATGACTAACTGTGGCTCCTGTACGATATTCTAGAATACAGAGATTTCCTGTGATGGATCCTAGTGAAGCAGCTTGGGATCATCCATTGTCCCATAAACCTTTCCAGTGTGTATCAGGGCTGAGTTAAGGTGCTTTATGACTAAACTACAATCAGAGAATGGTTAGAGTTGGAAGGGACTTCTGGAGGTCATCTGGTTCAACTCCTTAGTTCAAGCAGGGTCACCTAGAGCAGGTTGCCAGGACTGTGTCCAATCATGGTTTTGAATACCTCCAAGGACAGAGACTTGACAACTTCTTTGGACAACCTATGCCAGTGTTTGACCACCCTTATAGTAAAAAATTGTTTTCTTGTGTGCAGTTGGAATATCATGTATTCTAACTTGTGTCCATTACCTCTTGTCCTGTCAGTAGTCACTACCAAGAATAGTCTGGCTCCCGCATCTTCATTCGCTCCCACACATTGAAAAGATGCCCCTGAATCTTCTCGCCTCTGAACTAAGGAGTCTCAGCTCAGAGAAAAAAAAAAGGGGGGGAAAATTAAACCTATTGTCTGGAAACTTTTGGAAGATTTCCCTAAATAAAAAAATTGAGACATTAGTCTTGATCTAGTTTTCCTCCTAAGCTATGCAAATTCAATTTGGTGTGCAAGTGCCAGACTAAATCCTTAATAGTGTGTTAATTTAGCTGTTCTCGTCATGAAGCTCATCAGAACACCACGTTTTATGTCTGGAGATGTGTCAGCCAGGCTGGATGCTTAATAGGTAGCACAGCACTGGAGTCTTTTTTGGATCTCTCAGGCTGTTTTGACGAGAAGCTACCGGTAAAGGTATGAAGATAGCGTGAGGAAAATGGTTGGGAGACTCTGTCACAGTCTTGCTCTTGTTGGGAAGGTGCTGGTAGTGAGTAGCTTATCTCTAGTGCAGAAACCAAAGGAAGAAGGTGCTGACGTCTATCACCTACCACTAAGGTAGGCTGTATGAAAGTATGTGTTGGTTTTCCTGGTCAAAGAAAACTCTTTATCCACAGTTTCTCAACATAGTAGTCAGAAATGACATTGTGTTAGAACATTAGATAATTTTTGATGCCTTGATTTGTGAATCATCCTTGCTGGGCAATGGATAAATCTGCACTGCTCGGCTTTTAAATGACATTACTTTCCAAAAGATCCTTGTTCCATTCATAATTTTTGGCACTAAAGTATTGTTTTGTCCTATAAGTGGTGGTATTTCTAATTAAATTACACCACCAATGATCAGGAAACTGCCACCACCGACAGAAGTGTCTTTCCAGCTGCATCACGATACCCCGATTCACTTGACAAATGTGCTGCTTTGCTCTGTGTTTGCGTATTTTGACTCACACCTTTGAAGGCTCAGGGGTTGACATTCCCTAGCCTTGCATTTTGAAAAGAAATCTAAGCTCTGCAACACACGACGTGCGCATTCCTGAAAATCTGATCTCTGCATCTGCAGAAGGTTGAGTGGTCGCCCAAATTGTTATGCAAGATGGTAAATGTTCCACCTACTACAAGCTACCCTTTTGTCTGGCTGAAGAGATGCAATGCAGAGACCGACATCCTTGCTGTAGTTCATTAATGGATGCCTGTATTTTACCTGGGTAAGTCAATAAGTGTCATGCTTTCACACCTCCTTTAAAGTGACCAAATAGTTGACCCTTATTTTCCCGATCGTGGACTGTGGCACGGAGAGATGATGCCCCAGCTCCTTCAGGGAATTTATTTCAGTGGAAATGTGGATTTCAGTGATTTTTCCCAGCCTGTGGGAAGCAGCAAACTGCAGCTTCCCAAAGTCTAGGTTAATAATGTCCTACAAAACACAGTCTGCTTCCTTCACCCACTGGCATTTTTCAACAGAAAAAGAAAATACTAATGAATAAAGCTGCCATAGCTCAATCCAGGAAGAAAGATTTTTTCCATCAGATAAAAGGAATGTCTCCAGTCCCTCTGTCGGGGCCTGCCAACTGATCTATGATGGAAGAGGAATTTTTCATGTGCTAAACTATTTTCTCACTTGTCTTATTTTAAGAAAAATAACATAATGAGGATTTATTTGGGGCACTCAATATAATTTTCTCAAAGCCAGACAAAAAAGGAAATCTGGTATTTGTTTTATTTATACTTCAGCGCTTTATCTGACAGCTTGACATGAGAGCAGACATGAGGGTAAAGCTCATTCGTCTGTGTATGAGATATTAATCTTAAGGGATCACAGAACCACTTTATTCTCCAAATTATCAAACACAATCTAATTGGCAAGGATGGATCCTATGTCTACAAACAGTTTGGAGATGCTCTTCTTGTAGCAAGGCAGCATTTTTTTTTCCCTGCAATCTACTTTAAATACTCTTATCACTTAGCTCTACTGGGTTGGGTTTTTTTTCCAGGTTGCTTTAATAAATCTTTGAAAACTCTGAGTCCTCAAATGCTGTCTCCTGACAGCGAAGTCTGGAACAGTGACCAACAAAAAAGCAATAGAGCCTGAGTGGCGTTTGAGCGAGAAAAATGAGGAATGCTTTCTGAGTGTATCTCACGGTCTTGTAGCTGCGTATTTAGGCAGAGTTTTGAAAGCAGTGAGTGCGTGGTGAGGGATGTGACAGGGTGGCTCTGAGAGTGTTGTATTGTGACCCCTATCATGAGTTTCATCAGATGAAGGGCTGCGTGCTCTGACATTCAGTCAGGGCATTCGGACCTGTGTGAGATATGAGAACAGCCTTTATGAACTCAGTAAGATCATCAGTGCTTTTTAACTTGGGATCACAACATTCAAAACCGTGTGAGCCCAGTGACGCAAGTACAGTTTCCCTCATCCCTTCCCTGATGTGCACCAGAAGAAAAACATCAGGAATAGATATTAAGCCACTGGAAGGCCCAGACAAATGTTGGGAATTCATTAAAAAGCAACTTTGACATTTTGACAAATGGGTACATTTCCCTGGTTGCATTCTGCTGTTCTGTCTGAAATCTCAGTTTTGCCTGTTCCAAATGTCTGACCAACTGCTCTTCTTCTATTGTTACTATATGACAGTGGAAAGGAATTGGAGAGAAAAAAATGGCCTGTCAGGATCTTTATAGGTCTGCGACAGGGCTTTCTGAATGGCGGTCCCTCCCTGAGCATGGACAAGAGAAATACGGTGGCATTAGCTGCAGTTTGGTTTCCTATACAGCAGATGGAGTTTTCTATTTTGAAATACAACAATGTTCTGTCGGAGAAAGGAGAGGTGGCATAAACCCAACCAAACCACCAGAGCCAAACACCCATGAACGTGGGGAAGTTGCCTTCTGGATCCAGGTGTTGGAAAGCTCTGGCAGGCCAACCTGTCGCAGAAGCAGAGGTGAGTATTTAATGATGGATTCAATAGCTGCCCCTGTCCTAGATAAAATGCTTGAAGATTAATCACAAGTTTCTGAATCACTTTTTTTTCTCTTTACCTGACCTCTTGTGAGATTTCTGCCATATGTGGGAGGAGTATCAGGACTGTGATATGCAAAGAAATTACTCTGGGGGGACTCTCACTGCCACCATGAAGTGTTTGGTGATGGAAGTGGTGATGATTAGTGGTCAAAAGGACACAACAAATCCGTACACAAAAAATGTCTCCTCTGGGACCAATTTAGAGGGGAAAAATCAGGCGGTAAATAATTATCTTACGTGCTCCAGTAAGTGAATCAATAATAGTGCTACTAATTGGTCACAGACGGCTTCCTACAGACTCAAACCTCTTGGTTCATGGTATGAATCTATCTCATTTCCTTCCAGGTTTCAATCAGACAAGTGTTATCTCAAGTCACTTGAAGCAGTGTTGTTAGCTAGTAGACAGCTGTTCATCCACGGCTGAACATCGGTGTGCATGAAAATAATGTATCATTGCATCCGTCACTTGTGTATACACGTGTAGATCCTCTGAAATCACTCCAGCCGCAGTGGAGCTACAACAGCCAAGTATTTAACCTTTAAAGCACGTTGGTATCATTTAAATGCAAAGTGCTGTTTAAACGTAATTAATTATTGGTACCTTGCAGTGCTCCTGACCAATTGGTTAGTGTCAGATGTCTCTAAAAGAATGTTGTTGTTGTTGGATGTACAGTATTCACTCCTGGGTAGGTTTTAAAAATACAGTGAGAGCTACTTAAAATTCCACTATAAGCATGGCTTGCTCTGTTGTTCTGGGAATTCTGCATCAGTTCAAGATGACTTCAGTTCTGTTTTAAGCTTTACAGTCTCCATAAATCTTACAGATCCATCAGATGAATTTTTTATTGTATTGACTGTTGTCAGTTACTACCAAAATCATGCAATTAAGTGCATAGCTGCAAACATAACATCTGTAATGACCCCCTGAACCCCAGACAGAAGAGCAATGTTCTTACCAGTGTTGTTCTTACGAATGTCTCTCCTTATTTACTTATTTTCATCAACATTTGTTGAGCTATCTGGCCTCAAGTGCCAATAATTTTTCATGTTTGATAAGATTCCACCAAAACCTCCATTGAATGAGTGGTAGGGCTGCAAGGTAAAGCACGTGATAGTGTGTAGTGTCAAAGGTAAGGCTGCCTGTACATTCGTGTGCTAGGGCCCACACTAAGCACAGCGTTCCCCAGCAATATTTCATCGAGGACAAGCCCTCCAGCATCCGTGGTGGTGGTAAGGTAGAAATGCTGATCTACCAATTCCACCTACTCCACACTCTTCAGTGTACTGTCTGAGCCAACTGACACCCTGGCGAAGCATCCCTTAGGCCTTATACGCAGTGACAACCCATGTATTTGTGGACAGGCCATCGTTTCGTGTCCTCAGACTCCTAACTCGAGTGTTCTTGGTGTGCCTGCTCCCTACACAGAGGGGGAAGAGGAGAGTGGATGTGAGCTTCGGGAGGGAGCTGGGGCTGTGTGTGCTTCCTTCCTTCCATCTCTTATAAGTTGGCATCGTTTTGCAAGCTGCACAGGAAGAGTCTGAGGGCTGCAAGTGCAGCGCAGGACACGGTTTGGAGATCCCATTAGTGCCATGTAGGTACCCAGATCCTGCGATGGTAAGTAACACCATCCTGCATTTCATAATTGCCAAGGGCTTCTCGTAATTGCTCTCTCTTCCGAGTCAAGGGGTGATAACCTTCACCACAGATGGTTGCAAGTTTAAACCATTTATTTGTACTCCACTCTGGAAACAGTTGGATCTGACTTCAGACACTCTTACCGTGGTGATCTAAACTCTGATTCTAAGTATTATGAAGTGCAAGGATCCAGACAGACTGTTCAGGCTTGGCAGTGATTGGAATTCAGCAAATTGTCTCATCTGAGCAAAATACTTGCTTAATATTAGGTACCGAAATTTAATTAAAGTTTCCTGCCCCTCATTAATTGCATACGTGATTTTGTTTCTGCTTCCTTTTTAACTATGTCACGTAATTAAACATAACATCTACTTTTCCCAAGCCACTGGGCTCATCTGCTGCTCCTTCTAGCAGATATTTCGTGTAATGGATTCCCAGTCTAGCGTGTTGCGGTAGACCAAGGCTTGGCTGGTACGACATCAGTAGGTGCTTTAAGGGAAGCAGATGAGTTTAAGAATTGCTTATGCCTCTAAACCTGGGACAATTGGGATGCATCTGCAAAAGAGGCAAATGTGTTCTGGGTTCTTTGCAGCTTGCTGCTCTAAGGGTAGCTCATCCATTAGGGTATCTCGGAAATGGAAGGCTAAGTGCCATCTCAGGAGAGCAGCTTATCCAGTCCCTCCATGCTGGGGCAGGACCAGGTGTCAATACAGACTGGAAGTGAAAGAATACTTTTCTGAGACGAGCAAAACGCAAAATAAAGTAGATTAATTAGAGAGGCTTACCTTCAAAGGCTCCCTGGTCTTTAATATATTGATCACAGTGTTCAAAGTTCTGCATGGTACCTCCCCCAAAAAAGGCTCCTAATTGAATATTGGGCTATATTCTGATGAAGCCTCATGCAAACTGCAAGAACTCAACTAATTTGTCAGTGTTAAATGAACGTCAGGATTAAAGGCAGTGGCAGTGCTCAGTTAGTGTGCAAGTCGGTGATCTGAACCTTCCTTTTTTTTGAAGAAAGAGAGTTGCACAGATTCACAACTGTTGCACGTGGTCCATGAGACAACACAGAGATCCAAAGTGTTCATCCCTGACTGCTGCGAAATGGAGCTGTTCCTACTGAAGTCAAGAGAAAGAGAAAGAGAAAGATGCTGCATTTAGGCAATGAGGAGAGTGGGAAAGGAGGTTCAGGAGGTTGGTGCCTGTGTGAGTTAACAAAGGTCAGGCAAGTGCAGTCCCTCAGGTTCCGTGCAGAAGTAGCAGAGGTCTGGCAAGCTTTTGCCCCTTTCTCACCAGGTTTTTTGCTTGGTTGCCCCCATAAGACAGGCTCCTCATTGTGTAGGAGATGGGAGGTGGGTGGCAATTCCGTTGACTAAAAAGGGCTGTGCAATCTGAACCCGTGGAGGTGATTTGGTCTGCACAAGCTGCCACGGGCTCCTCAACATGCAAGGAGAAGGGGAGCCATTGGTCTAACGCTGAGATAAAATATTACTGTGGGTATTGTGGAAGCTGTAATGAAGGGTTAGACATGTGGGAGAGAGATATCAGAAAAAAAAATTGATGGGCTGTTAATTCTGACCCTAAGAACAACTTATTAGCCAAAGCAAAGTTATTTTGGCAGCTCTGGAGTCAGAGTTAAGGTAGGGACTTTCATGTTGCTTGTACTTACTGATAGCTTTGCAAAGAAAGAGTTCCAAAAGCAGTTGGGTTGTGTTTCCCTTCTTGTTGCCTGTCTCCTCACGCCTGAGGGTCACGATGGCTTGTTGTGCTCAGATGTCTGCTTGTGGGGAGCTCTCCACGAGCTGGGGGTGGCCTCAGCAGCTGGCTGTGGGGGTCTTCTGGCCCTCAGGCTCTGGCGTGTGCTGTTTTTGTCCTGGAGAAAAGTATTGAATATACTGGAGGCACCAATTGTTTCTCAACTTGGATTAGTAGTTCTAGTTGAAAAAAAAAAAAAACAAAAAAGAGGGATGATACCCAGTAGCAGCAGCATTCATTTAGACATTTTAACAATGAAAAATATCAGCCTATTTAGATAGACATTTTCTAGATAAAGCATTTCTCATTTTCATTTCAAGAGAGGACTGTTTTCAGGCTTACCTCATCAGCTAAGCAGGACACGTGAATATCTCTCCATTTCATTTCTATCTACGTTCCCTTAGGTGAAGCTTGCAGCTGCTGTAGCTTTAGTGACCCATCTGGAGAGTTCAGTTCTCACTGTTCCTGATGGAAATTTCTTTTCTTCTTGTTGTCATGGATTACATTATTATACTGGCGTGGAGTGTTTCAACAGCTATTGTTAATCACATGAAACTGAGGCATAGCTGAGATGACTTTTGAGTCATTGCAATAATGAGACTACCATAATCTGTAAAATCATATCCAGAAACACGGTTTTCCTACCTATTCTGTCCAGAGAAAGAAACCAGGCAGTGTGAAGGAGGGAGTGAGGGGTGTCTACCCGAAGGAGAGGAAGATCTGTAAAAATTCCTTTAATAGATCGGAAATATTTATGTCTATTGCCTTATTTTATCGGCGTAACTGTGTTGCGTTGTGGAATGGACTGCAAGCATCTTGGCCTGAGGCTGTCAGGGGGTGCCTTGGGTGATTTCTGCTCTCATCTAAATCAGTGCCCTGCGGTCTGTAGCTGTGGAGACGTCCTTTGCCTCACTGATTCAATCTTAGTTTTCCATGAGCATCTATTTGATGACTTTTGTCCTCTCCCCTTTTAAAAATTCTGTTCCTCCTCTGAGCTGTCTCCTTTCACTTGTTAGTACTTATCGCTTTATGCTGATGGTGTACAACTTTATTTTAGTCCATGGTGACTTTGATGAGGATGGAGGTTTTTTATCTGCAGTTACGTAAGTCTGGTCTCGCACACAGGTTGGGCCAGGAGCCCAGCTCGGGAAGGAGGAGTGAGATACTCAACGAGCATCACCAAGTGAATTGATACAAATGTCTGGTGCTTATTTAAGGCCTACAGAAGAAAAATTATTCCAGGTGATTCTCTTTAACACAAGCTTGCTTTGGAGTCACTCGTGCAGTTCAAGCGATGTGGAAAATATTAGCTAGTTATCATGATGGTGCACAGCGGCTTGAGTTTGCAGATGAAGTCCATGACTTCATGAACTGTTCACTTAGCAATGAAGCTGCAACCAATGTGAGTGTTAACGTTGCCTGTTGGCCTCACCTAAGAAAAATCTGATCATCTGTGATGTGCCTCTTGAATCCCTCTAATTATTAAAAAACAGGGTTGGAAAACTCATCTCTTACAGGTTGTACCAGGCTGCAGTAATGCTTTTCTGTACTTGGCCAAGCTGAATTTTGATTATTGTCCAGCTTATTCCCTTCGTACTGCCAGCACAGGCTTTTTGTCTTTTCAAGCATTTAATCTCTGTTTTGCTGATGCCAGAGTTCAGCTTATTTTGCCCTGCGTTTGCAATACTGTTTTCTTCAGAAGCCGCAGGTCATGGACTTCTCTGCAGATCCTCACAGACACTTAAGGTCAAGGCCTTCCAGTTTTTCACCAATATTCTATTGTCATCTTCTTATTGCAAAGCACTTGGTGCATGTTCAGTGAAACAGTGATATTAAACTTCTTTCTCAGTGGGCTAAAAGGTTATTTAGTACATTTATATAACGTGCCTGGCCATCCAAGGTCCTGCTCTAATAAAGACTTATGCTTGAGATTGGTGTCATACTCTCGGAGTACTGCCACTGAATCCGAGTGATTAATTAGCCAGAGGCATAAGGATCTGTCAAAACATGAGCGTTTGTGGATCCAGTGCCTTTAGGCAGACTGGTAGCTTATTTTGTTATTTGCATAGCGTCGTTGTTCTGGTAGCTGAGATAGCCCAGAGGTACAAACAAGGCAAGAATTGCAGGGGGAGGGAGGAATACTGTGTTTCACCAATAGTTACACATAAAAAGACAAGTTCTCTTTCAGAGCTTAGAAAAAAGCTGGAGACAGGCTTTTGAGCAGGGCCTCTTGGGACAGGACAAGGGGAGACAGTTTGAAGCTAAAAGAGGGAGATTTAGATGAGAGAGAAGGGAGAAATAGTTGTCACTGAGGGTGGTGAGAGCCTGGCCCAGGTTGCCCAGAGAGGTGGTCGATGCTCCACCCCTGGAACCATTGCAGGTGAGGTTGGCCGGGGCTCTGAGCAACCTGCTCTAGGTGCAGATGTCCCTGCTCCCTGCAGAGCGGTTGGACTAGATGACCTTGAAAGGTCCTTTCCAACCCAAACCAGTCTATGATTCTATGAAAACATGCCCAAAAGGTAGGAGGTCAGCAGAGGAGAACCTCCCCTTCCCAAGCAGATGTTCCAGGGGTTGCTGGGGACCAGATGAACTGGGTAGGGGGGTCCGGCCCCGCCTGGCCCCGGGGCTGGAGGGGCTGCAACGGGGCAGTGACCACGAGGAGGAGCCCAAGGGATGCTCTTCGTGCTCCCGGTGCTGCCGGCCCGGGAGGAAGGCCGGGAGGGGCAGGTATTTTCCATCCTTCTGCTCCTCAGCCTCGGTATCTCAGCTTCTGCGCCCAGCAGCTTCTTTCTCATCGCCATTCCCCTCAGAGAGGCTGGACTCGGGAGAAATCTACCGGAGATGTTTATTATTTTCAGAGTTTTTAAAGCATTTCGTTAGGTGCCTTTAAGGGAGAGTTCAAGCACACCTTTTACAAAGCTTATGATGGAGGAGCCCTGTGCTAGAGCAAACAGCTGTCCCTGCGGGATGGAGTAAAATAAGTGTTGTGCTTTGCAAAACATGAAGCAACGCTGAAATAAAATAAATAAGAAATGTGATGCCGTGCCAGTTGCATTTTTTGCTTTCTGGTCTATGAAAACCTGCTCCCTGCCTCTACCTGGATCTCTCTCCTGCTGCTTACCAGTCATCTTAGGCATAATGTTCTGTAAATGATGGCAGGAGTCCTCCTCCAGCACATGGGTTTTACCAGCTGACTTTCTTGGGCTGCAAGTAGGGTAAAATCTTTCAAGAAATGATTGCTGTAACGTTCATTTTGTTGCGGGCAGGGAGAGTTTTTGTTAAAGGCTGGGTAAAGCCCATTTTCCTCAGAGCTTTGCCCCCAAGTAGATTTTTCTTTGCTGTTTAGGCTGAGATTTCAGAGAGAAAAAGGTTTTGCCTTTTTCATGTTTGCTGCTTTGCTAGGGTTAGACCAACTTACACCAGCAGGGAATGAGCACTTCTCCCCGGGCACTCAATAATGTATTGTAAAGAGTTCAGGCTGCTGCAGGGTTCATTCATTCAGTGGTGGAGCATCTCAATTTTGAAATGTGCCAGTTGGAAAACAGCCCTCCTGCTCTGGCGTGTGACAAGCAGGCCTTCTAGGTCTTGCTGCTCTTTTTAATAAAGTGAATCTGAGAGCGGAGGCTGGTTATTCCTTCCTATGCGCTATGTGTTCATCCCGTTCCACAGCCGGTTACAAAGCCAGGTACGTTTGGTGGTCTGTGCACCCTGGAGATGCAGAACTGGGGTGAAGATTTTAATGACCCCCAAAGCAGAATCTCGCCTGCGTGCTTTACAAGCACCTTACACAAACCATTTAAAGAAAATAGTGGATCTACAGCTTCATTCTGCTGTCACTGATGTGAATCAGGACATGCATTAAAAAAAAAATCCACGTAAACCAACGTGAGGTCAGAATTAGGCCTGTCGGTTTGGGCCGTGGGGAGATGAATCGGCCAGACTGGGATGCTCACTCATGAATGCAGCTGGTCGTCTGTGTAATGCAGTAATCGCTTGGCACAATGGGACTACAAACCGTGCTTATAAATATGGTCTGTTTGTTTGCGTGATTTTGAGTCACTGCTTTGAAACTCTGGCCCTGAGCTGAGGCTGATATGTGAGTGCATTTTTAGACGCAACTCATTAAGCTGTAATCTTTCATCTCAGATGCTGCCTCCACTAAATTGCAGGAGGGTGTGCGATGTATTTTTTTTTCCACTTTTCCTACTCCATCTGACTTTTTGTACCCATTCAGAAGCAACCAAACAGAAAAACTAAAACAGGAGGCCAGTACACTTAGACAAAGACTCAATAAATTCTGCCAGCCACACTCTCCAGATTATAAAGCAGAGATGCCTTCAGCAAGGCATAAATGAGCTCTTCATTACTTAATATTACTGGCATGCTATGAAGCTCTCCAAGCCAAGCAGGATATTCAGAAAGGGACCTTCTGAAGTAGCCCCAAGACTTAAATTTGGGAGCGTGATAAGCTTGCAGACATGTATCTGGCTTGCAAACCAAGTCTTTTACCCTGTGAAGAGAATGACAGAGAACAATTTAAAAAAAAAAAGCCAAAAATCCGCTGCACATCATGTTTTGAGGGACCTTTGAAAATTAATTTTCAAAGTCTACTTGCACTATCTTATTTTCCTAGGGCTGAGTCACTGTCAGGAAAAAAGAAAAGAACTTTTATAGATTCATTGCTGAAAAGAAAGATACTCTGAACTGTGTCATCTTGCATTTATGGCTGGAAGGAAAGAGGGAAGAGATCTGCAAGAGTAACAAAAGCCTTCACATAGGTTGTGGTATTCGGGCTCATGAAGCTAAAAGCAGGGCTGGAGATGCTCCCTGTTTGCCCAGCAAATGAGGGAAGAGAGACGAGTCTCAGAGACTTCCATCCAGTGCGGTGGGTGTGCTGTCTGCAGCTCAGCCTCGTCCCACACACTCTGCCCGTAAAGACCAAGGAGGCTGAAGAGTTGGGACAGTAATCCTTAATGGATGGGAACTGCTGTCAGCACTCGTGAAAGGACCTTGAGCCAGGAGAGGAGTAGACATCAGGTAAGAAGGAGCACCACAAAAAGAAAGAAAACGCGTTCACTGTTCTAGAATAGCTGATAAAAGAAAATCGTGTGCTAGGAATAGAAAATGCACGATTGAAACAGATGCTCCTGGAAGCCCAGAGTTCACATAAGCATGTGGTGGCAGGCAAGCCTCAAACCACACCATCTCACACAACAGACACCACTCTTCATTATTACTGGTTTTTACTGCATCGGTTAACAAAATGTCTTACGCACATGAATAAACCATTTAAACTGATGGGAAAAGTCCTGTTCCGTGCAGCAAAGAATTAATGAACAGCATCTCTGTTACTCAGTTCACAGCAGCACTAGCACCTGGAGGTGCTGAGGATCAGCCAGGCTTGGGCTCCTGAGATCAAGTGCTGAGACAGATTTTCTGTATCGCTCTGCAGTAGAACTCTGAGTTGGCCTAAAACCACCTACTAAAGAGACTTCTGACCTGCAGCGCTTTAGAAAAAAGACTGCCTGAAAAATGGAAGCCTGACTCAATCCACCTCGCTATGAGGATGGTTGTCCTCAGCCAAATGTGGCATCAAGAGAAGGTCTAAGATAGGTCATCAGGTCCCCTTCTGCTTTCTCCTCTAGCAGTAACGTTCAGGCTATTTATGAAAAGAAACATCTGTCATCTTGAAATTTAGAAGCCGACTTTGAATCTCAGCTTTCCTCTTCTGGATGAACATTTGAATTCTTCTTGGAAGCTGGTTCAACGACATAGTTCAGCTGGCACTGACAACTTCTGAAAGACGTTGTGAGGCTTGACAAAAACAGCATAAAGAGGATTAAATCAGCCTTGGAAGTGTAAATGTCTGTCGCATAATGGCCTCTATGTTGGAAATGAATGTGTGCGTGTATAAACATATGCAATATTTATACACACATAATAAACACATACAGTAGAGACTGATTTTGAGGGCAATATTGCACACCTTGAGACTATCCCTTCACCAACAAGTTTTGCTGATTCTTTCCTCAGGAAGGGCTTCTGAAATTTCCTCCCATACATGAGCTTTGAATTTTTATTGCATGTACAATGCTAAATTAAAATTGACATTTCTGTGCCACCTGCAATGCAAGGGTTTCTGTCGGGGGCTGTTAACCAATTTAATGCCATACAGAGTTAGCGGCAAGAAGGAAAAATGTGATGCTCAATATCATGAAATTTAATGCTGCCTTTAGAGGAGAGGGAAACTTTGTTACTTGGTCCAGTGAGTCTTTTGAATGCCCTCCCGGGGGAAAAGAGCAAACCCACCTTTTCTTTAGATGCTGATTGATTTATTTGCTTTCGCTGGTTGAAAACTCTTTGTAGGAATTTTGGGGTTTTTTTTCTGACTTTTCCAGTTTGATAACACTGTCAAATGCCCAGGAAGATCTCTTCAGTCTCTTCCTCTGCTGTGATGATACGTGGTAGACCCTCACTTGCTGTGGCAACGCTTGCTGGTGAGAGGAGGACTAGAAAAGCAATGGGCATGTGTTTGGGGATGGTGCTATTAAAGCCATCACTGCTCCTCCCATATGAGGAGCACTTCCAAGCACTGCTCATCTCTTGGGCTTAGTGACAATCACCTTCCCTGTCATTACAGGGACTTACACAAGACTCCACTTTGATTTCCAAGCATGTTTCTACTTAACTCCCTGGAGAAGACAGCCTTAGAAACAAAACCCAGCTGAAAGCCATTGATTTTTTCTCTTAAAGTCACAGTTCTTCTCAGCCGTGGTCTGGCTGGTTTATGGTAGAAGGGGAGAGGGTGTGAAAAGCTTCATAGATTTCTTATTTTCAGGCATTAGAGCTGTCACCAAGTCGTCCCTCTCACACAGCTCCTGACAGGCTGCTCAGGTGATATCCGGATAGAAGGAGAGGAACCACAACTACCTGAAGCATTGGCTGGTCAGGCTGAACAGACACAGCTGGGCAGTAATCCCGAAGTGCTGCCACTGGCTCCAGCTTTCCTTGAATCACGTAATCCTTCTAGGTTTGCTAGCATAAGCTAGCAGTAACAGATCCCCCTCAAAATGGTGGTAAGCTGGTTGTGAAAATATAATGACTAATTTTAAAGCCCTGATAGACACAGCGTCATATGTAAGAATTTTCCAGGATGTCAGAAATCTGTTGTCTACCACTAACCCCACCACTCCCCTATTTACTTGGATAAAGATTCCCTTCTAATTTCATTGTTCTGCAGTTTTAAATCCTCACACCTGTGTTCACACTGCAGCTGAAACATCTGTTCTCCAGTTTTGCAGCTGGAAGCTGGAGTCCCTCTCTCTCCTACATGTAGTGGAGAAGGTCTCAGTTACGTTTGGATTGGGTCTGAGAGAATTCTCATTATTTTTCCCCTGAAATCTTTATACCCTGACTCCTGTGGCTATCATGAACAGACATCTGTTCTGCCCCAGGGGCAGCAGTGACAAACCGCTTGGCCAGAATTAATGTGCTAAGGATGGGGACATCCGTAGCTTAGCAAAAAGGAGAACAGAAATTAATTTTGGTTTGGCCTTTTTCCTCTTTATTGAGTATATGATTCCCTTGTCGCATCCTTTAACTATATGCTTTTACCCCTCAGGCTTTAAATCTTAATTTTACCGAAACCTCCAGCTCACAATCGTCCTGCGGTTCAGGCTGAAACAGCGCATGGCAGAGCGATGCACCAAAACTAATGAAAAACAAAATTATGTATTTCAGGCTTTAACATGGTGCCTGGAAAAACTATCTGACACCACGGGCTGCACAGCTGCTGGGGAAAAGTGCTCTTGTGCCAAGAGAAATGTTCCCAAACTGCTGCTGGCCCGTGTTAAAGCTGAATGCGTTTCTAGCTCTGAGCGCAGTGGATATTTGGTGACAAGTGTCGCTGACAGCTTTTAGGTGTTACAGCCTTGGAGGGAGAAGTTCTGAGCGAATGCTTAATCCATAGGATAGATCCATCTTGTTTGATAACTGGAAGTGAAGGGGATTTATGAGGAGAATGCTCTGAGTCCGAGGGCACCGGGGAGCCGAAGGGTGCCAGAATGTTATTTCTGCCAGCCTTTGGGGTCTTGTCTCTGAGGGTTTTACGGCTTGCCAATATTGCTTGAATGAGAATAACTTTTTGTCTTACTTACGTGCGGTATGGTTATGCTGTAATTACCAAGTCTCAGTTTTGGTTTCTCTTCAGAGATGAAAGGAGAAGGTTTGGCTGGTATTTTGGCCGCTTAGAGGAGGATCCCAAAACTACCAAACCTGGATTCTGACCATGGGTCTGTTCTGCAATGAAATTAAAGGCAAAGTTCGGAGGTGACTAAGCAGACAAGATTTCAAACAGTTTTCTGTTCCTTTAGCTGCGCTTATTTTTGCTGGAAAAAAGATTTCCTACCATTATGGTCTCTGAATTGCCCAGAAAAACTGTTTTAGCTGTATTTAACCAACGTGGGATAGATACTGAAACCTTCAGCCAAGAGACCCTGGCCTTTGTGGCCACGTACACACACACATAGGTCTCAGCCAGTCCCTGCTGAGTGCAATACCATAATACCATAAAATGTTCCCTCTCCAAGGGAACAGAAAGCTCCGCTTTTTGACAAATGCACACAGTTTATGACTCATTTCTACTACCACACTACTTTCTAACTCTTCTCCAGCTAGAAGGATAGGTTTCCTAACACAGAATGGAATGAGGAGCTGGCGGATGCTGTAGAGCTTTTGCCGGGATCACCATGGTTTCACCCTAACAGTGTGTAGCACTCATTCACATGCCTCCCCAGAAAAGGCACTTGATGAGTGTGGTTCAGAGGAGACCTCCAGAGGAAGACCTCTGGCTTGGTGGCCCCATGACCTTGGGCTGCATATTTCAAGGGTGTGCAGATAAGCACTTGCTGGGGTTTTCAAAAGCTCTCAGGCACCTCTTTCACCTTGAAATCAGCTCATGACCACAGCTGCAGCCTGTCAAGAAAGTGAAGTGAGAGCTAACGGAGAAATCTCTTCCTTCGTTATATGGATGTGCTGCGGAGAAGAGTATGGCACTTGTTCTTGCCACCTCTCGCCACTTCTCACCAGAGGAGTGCTTGATGCTTCAGAAAGTGCATAGCTGGATGGCCTGAGAGCCATGCTCTGCTAATGTTACCATCCCTTGTGCTGACTTCCCGTGTCCCCCCACCACCCCAGGGACATGGGAAAGAGGGACAGCACGGGGTTGCGTCTGTCGGCACCATGTGTGGGTGGTCAGACTGGTCAGACTCACCAGGAGAACGCAGGTCGGGTGATGCACGCTGTTTCCCCGAGGCAAGCATCTGCACACAGGGCAGCATTTTAATGCCTGGTGTGTGGACAGTCAGGACTAACTGAGCATCTGTAGCTACTGTGAGAGGGCTGCGATCACCACAAAGGTGCTTTAGAAGCCTGGCTTTTAGATGCATTATTGTGCCTGGAAGAAATGCTTCAGGCTGACGTGAGACTTAATTCTGTGCCCCGTTACAGTACAGAACACAACCCTCTCAATAAGGAGACTTAGGTCTTTACCACGTGCAGTGAGATGAAGGAAAGGGAAACCGTTAGCTGGCATCCTTGCTGGAGCTGTGCAAAGCTGTGGGGATGGCATGAAGGGCAGAAAAAAGGAGGCTGTGTTTGTAAAAAGCCCAGGGTGAATGCTGTAGGATCTGCTTACCCCGAAGGATTGAATGGTGAATAGTTGACATGCATTTTAACCAGCAGCATTGCTGCAAGTTTAGGAAGCTACAGCTTGTATTTCAGGA
The DNA here is from genome assembly GCA_013400335.1 of Eurystomus gularis. NCBI lineage: Eukaryota > Metazoa > Chordata > Aves > Coraciiformes > Coraciidae > Eurystomus > Eurystomus gularis. Next base: position 393,090 of record VZZY01000408.1, read on the forward strand.
TTGGTTCAGGTACTGAAAGATTTAGAGGAGAGCTACAATTTTCAGCTAGAGTGGGGCAGGCGTTTGGCTTTAAGGCTGAAGGCAAATGAGAGCTAAAACTGGAAATTCGGGTTTTGAATTAGGTTGCTGCTATCCCATAAATGAGCCTGGTAAGTTCTCAGATCACGGCGCCAGAAATTAAACATTTCTGCTGTTGACTTTGCAAGTTTGGCCAATCTTGGTCAGCTCTGGCCAAAGTAGGAAAGGGAGCACCTCCTAGAACCACCCCCAGCCCCACATCAGCACAGGCTCGTATCTCAGCTCACCAAATGAGCATGGTGGGGATTCTATGTTTCAAATCCTTACCTGACATGGACTTGAATCAAGACTTCCATATACTGAATTAATGCTTCTAGAAGCTGTCAAGGTGCTGCACTTCTGATGTCATTTTCTCCTTTCATTCTCTTTTCATAAACTTCATTCAAGCTGTTTTCCCAAGGAACACATGACTCAGCTGCACTTTATCTGCAGTTGATCCTGGACAGCCTGGAAAAAATAGTTAAAATCCTCACCTCAGTCCCCAGACAGCAAAGGACCTGCCATTGCCAACAGTAAGGTAACAGCCACTGGCATCGCCACTAATTATTTCAGAGGCAGCAGCCATGAAATGAATGTAATATGTACTCATCAATAGGAATTGATGCTTTTAAAGTTTCGGCATGATTTCCTGGGTTTGGTGTTTTTCTTTTAGTTTGTTGATTTTTCAGTTAGGTTCATTTCTTTCTTCTTTAAGTGTATCCACACTGTACTTAATCAATGTAGAACAAAACACGATAAACCCCGGAGTGACCTGGTCTGATTTAATTCATAACCGACACTACTTGAGGAAGAAATTGGACTAGACGACCTCCAGAGGTCCTGAATTTTCCTGTGATCATAAATAACCCTAGGACGTTGGTGATGAGAAGTCTGGAATCTGAACTCCCACATTGCACCAATGTCACTCGCATCCTCTCGTGGCATCGCTATCTTGTAGAAAAGAAAATAAGTTTAAATAGCACGGTGGCTGTGAAACACAGAGTTTATTGTCTCCGTTCATATTAACATCGCTACTTGCAGTTGTGTTTCCTAATCACCATATATGGTAATTGTATCCAGCTCAATTCACGGCGATTGCCTCATGCCATTCAAATGTTGTTTTATAGTAATAAATAGTAATTTTTGGAAGCTCATACATAACGATCTCAAGTTATTCTGAAGCCAAATTGAAGTGTTAATGTGGTTAGCGGAAATGATTTTGAATTAGGTACATTATTAGCTGGAGACAGGGGATATTGGAATTCTGGTGGGTGAAATGATTTGGCTGGGAGGAAATATTTGCTCAGGTACAAAACTGTCATTAAGGGGATGACGCTGGACATGTTGCTTTATCTCTCTCCATGATTTTGTTTCTAGAGCTTTATTTGCCTATCAGGATACTGAGTGGCATTGTTAAAACATGGTTAGGAAAAAACCCCTGTCCATCAAAATCAACATACTAAGGCTATAAACTGGCTAGGACACAAATAAAATTCAGAAATGGGCAGAAATTTTTACCTTTTTCATTTCTCCTCTCCTTTTCATCAACATCTTTGAAATTCAAAGCAGATTCTGTGTGAAACAGTTTGTTGATTTTTGGAAACCATCTAGACTGGGAGGAATGTGCCACTATCACAGACATATATCTTCATTTGGAAGAAAAAGTCATTAGAATTTCTTTTTTTTTTCTTTCATTTTACATTACACTCAGCATTAAAATTCTGTTCAGTGCTGCTCACTGTAGGAAAGTTACCTGAGGAGGATGTCTTTACCTCACTTTACTCCTAATTTTAACAGCTATTGAAGGAACACAGTTTGTGACCTGGGCAAAACATCATCCTCTTTAAGGGCTGTAAGGAAGCTGAGGTTTTCCAGTAGATCTGAAAATCCCATAAAAACAAGCCAAGCCGTATCTATTAACACTGAATTGTGAAAAATGCCAAAATACTCTTTAAACATGTTAGTAGAGTGACAAATTCTGGAAGAAAAAAAAATCCAATGAGGCAGTGATCACAACAAAACCTTTAACAATTGTATTTAAACACTTGCTCTGAGTTTGGTCCATTTTTTAAATATTTGCACCCGAGTTTTGGCATAAGAACAGTAGTGTGGGGTCTTCCGACCATTTCCTTCCCCTGTGGACCAAGCAATCTGGACTATATCCTCCACGGAGCACTTTTTTTGAGAACAAAGGGAGTAGAAGGGGATCTAGGCTACTGGTTCCTGTTCTGGACCACAGTAGCTCAAGCAAATACAGGTTAATTTTGAACCGAGCTCAGCCAGAATGCTGACCACAAATGAAAACTTAGGAACTAAGTGCCTCCTTATCAGCAGTGGTAGATCAAAAGGTTACAGAAAAATGAATATTACTTCTCTCCTCCGGTCATTTTCAGAAGGATATTTTCTCTTCAGAGACGCTTTTACAAAAAGAAATCGCTGACTAGCTCTCATTATTGGAGAGAAGTGCATTCTGGCAGCACTTTTTTCCACCCCCTGACAGTTTTCAGGCTTGTGCCAGGAACTGGGGTCACATAGATTTATCCACGCTGGTCCTATGCCATCATGGCATTAGAGATGTTAGAAAGCTAAATAAATACTTTGTAATGACCTCATCTGATTTGCATGCAATGCAAGTTTGTAACGTCGTTGTAAATAATTAAATTACCTGATCCTGTGTTGTTTGGACCACGTTGTAGAAGGCAGCTAGCATTATCACAAATGCGAATGGCTGATAAAACAAACAGCGGGAGAACGGAGATGACATTTCTGATTTTTTTTTTTTGCTTTTCTTTTTTTTGGGTGAGAAAAAGAGAAGATGTTCTCCAGCTGCATAGAAAGAGACTTCAAATTGCAATCACTACCCCATTTTACGCAAACCACTGGATTCTTTGGAGGCTTGGTTAGGATTCAGAGAGTTAATGAAGAGCAAAGGAAAATGACTGTTTTTACTAAAGACATACTTCATTTTGCTGGCTGGAGTTAGCTTATGTTGCTGGGAAATGTGGCATACTCCATTTGTTCCTATAAAGCAGGGGAGATAAAATGCTTTGAAGTATTACAAGCTAAGCTTTATAGTGGCGTGTAAATCTTAAATTCCCTTGCAAAAAAAAGGGAGTTATAACAATTTGGAAAGTTTCTTGTGAGTTTTGATTGATATTATGAAATCAATGTGACATGAACAACTGAAGATGCCATCTGATTTTGGGACTGCGTGCTACGTAGGATCATTGCCTCCCCCCATTTTTGTTTTTGATGGAGGTAGCCTGATGTCTGAAACTGAGGGAATTTGGCCTGAAAATGCATGAATTCAGAGAATTCTCTGTCCTGGAGAAAAGGAGGCATTAATGGTGCCCTGCTGTGTGGCGACAGAGTTTGGGGAGGTCAGGGGCTGCAAAGAAATCAGCTGGGGGAATTGCAGCTGAGGACAAGCATCAGTTCACAGCCCAGGCACCTTTTGTAATAGAATAGGATAGGACTGGATAGGATAGGGTAGGATAGGATAGGATAGGATAGGATAGGATAGGATAGGATAGGATAGGATAGAATAGAATAGAAGAATAGAATAGAATAGAATAGAAATAGAAATAGAAGTAGAAATAGAAATAGAAATAGAAATAGAAATAGAAATAGAACTATTTTGTCCTTTTCCATAGGAGAGCCAGAGGACACCACAAGCCCTCAGCCCTCAGGACAACGGTGGGTGAAGAACAGTTGCATCAGGCCAGAGCCATCCAATATCCCATCCCTTAGAAAAGCCTTAGAAAAAATACAAATGCATGGGAAGGGTGTAATAATTCTTTCCTACAATACTCTGCGTGGCAGAAGCAACCTGAGTTGCCTCAGGGCAGTTCTCCCCTCTGAAAATCTGCCGTGTGCTGATGCAGCTCAGGCACACAGAGAGGCTTCTGTTACGTTTTATCTAGGTAGGCAGCCCATACTTGCTGGGTAAAGCTGTGGTCCGCGACCCACAGCAAGTTGTTTGCGTGGCCTCGGCCATTGCTTGCAGAGACAGGAAATAAAGAAGTTAATTCTGAAATTTGCACTGGAATTCGCAGGGGAACATGCAGGGGGAGGAGCTGCCTGCAGCATGTTACGTGGTCAGCACAAAACGCGTTGCTCAAGAGCTGTGGGAGTCCGAAAGGAGACCGACTCGGCAGTATCTGCCGAAACTAGGCATGAACGTGTTTCCGAACTTCCGTGAAGCTACTCAGCTTGTTTGCTTTCACCCCCAATCCTCTCTGCAGGGATGACTGGAAGTGGAGCTCCAGCAAGGAGTTTGCTGGGAATCTGATGGTCTTGGGATGGGAAACTGCTCTTCTGTGGAAGGCTACAGCTAGCTCACAAGTGGGTTAAAGAGCAGGACAGCGTTTCAGCTCCTCAGACCAAGAAAACCTGGTCTCACTGTGCTGGGATGCAAACAGAGCCGCCAATTGAATGTCAGAACATTTCATTCTCTCTCCATCCAGGTGCTGGGAAGCGAGTGGAAGGCATGAAAGTGTTTTCAGTGCCTGTATGAGGACATTTTTTTAATGAAGATTTGAGGAAGGTTGAGTGTTATTAAAATTCAGGTGGTGCTGGGCCTTATCAGCAGTTAAAAAAATTTATCAAGCCACAGCCCATCAATAGTCACAGCAGGCAGCGTTGTGGACTTAGCTCAATTTCAGATAATAGCAGTGTCGCCACCATATGAACTTGAAAGACAGATGGAAATTAGAATATGATTAATAATTGTTAGCCTTGCTTGGCGGATGCATGTTTGCATTTTAGGTGATGTATATGCATGATTTTATGGATATGCACAAGTATCTATTATGTGGGTACTGCCACACAATTTCTTTCAGATTTGGTTGAATAGAATGAATCATTTTGAGAGCAGTCAGGCAGTTCGAATACTTAGAATCATAGAATCATTCTGGTTGTAAGAGACCTTCAAGATCATCAAGTCCAGCTGTTAACCCAGCACTGCCAGGTCACCACTAAACCATGTCCCCCTCAGCACATCTCTACAGCTTTGAAACCTCTCCAAGGATGGGGACTCCACCACTGCCCTGGGCAGCCTGGGCCAGGGCTCCACAAACTTTTCCAGGAGGAAATAATTCCTCATGTCCAACTGAAACCTTTGCATTGCACAAACAAGAACAAAACAGTATCTCCACACACCACGCACATGCAATTTTTAGCAGCATTCTTTTCTACTATCAAAAATGCACCATAGGTGATTTAAATCATTGAGATATTATGGAGGTTCCTTGTACATTTTTTTATCTCTAATCCCATGTTTTTTTTCCAGTGGAGGGGAGGTGAAAGAAAGGCAAAGGTTGTATTTAGTGAGACCTTGATTCTTCAAGATAAATACTATTTTTCTGATAAGGATCTACAGTGTCAGAACCCAGAAATCTACTCCTTCATGCCTGCAGCAGACTAGCAATGAACTCCAGCTTGGATGATATTCCATTTCTTTTTGAGTCCTAACATTATGCTTGGCAGGGTAGATATGCATTTGAAAATAGGTATTTCCATGAGGCAGCAGCATCTATGAATTCTGAAGACAAGGGAATTTTGTAGAGGTGAAAGACATCAAAAGCTGCTTCAGGCTGTGTGGCTTCCACTTACACAGCCTAGAGATTTTTTCCAGCTATCTGGATTTGATGTGTAGCTTCTCCTTTGAATATGATTGTAGGTGAAATGCTTCTGATCTTTATGTTATCAGTTAGCAAAAGCCTTTCAGCAGTTCTAAGGTGCTGTGGAGCTGTTCATCCAGCCTTCTGGTGGAAAGCTAAAATATTTTGATGGGGCTTATCGGAGTTCTGTTTCAGATGCCTGAAATCCTGCTCTAACCTCCCATAAGTCAAAGTTTCTGAGGAGAGATTTCTTTGATGCAACACTGTCTTGGTTTTAGGAAACAGTAGCATGTGTTCCAGGAGAATCTCAAAGGAAGTCTGGTAAATACTATTTCAGCAGAAGATTTGGACTCATCCAGGCAAATGAGAGCTCGAATCTGGAACTGCTGTTTTCTTGAACTACAGTTCATTTTCTGTTGGAACATTCAGGTTTTAAGAGTTTATTGCATGACAAAGTGACATTTTCAGTGAAAAAATGGATCATTAAAAAAAAAAATTCTTGTTTTGCTGAAAACTCAGTTTTGGGCTGTTCAGGGACATCATTTATCTATCACATAAATCTGAGGCTTGCATTTGTAGTAGTCCCTCATGCCCAAACCAATCTTTCCAAAACAGACCCTGGCCTTTGACTTTGTCGGCCACAGCCTTCCATACCCACAGCTCCTGCAGTCAGGGCAGTGAGGAGCATCAGCGAGGCTGAAGAGATGAACACCAGAGACAGCCACACTCTCTCATTTTTTAAGAGCACTCCGCTTTTCTCGGCAATGACCCCAAAGCTTTGAGTCTTATTGCTGCCTTCCTGACCTTCAGCTGGGATACTCATGAGAAGAACCAGCTCATAACCTGTGAGACAGGAACTCCAAAATGCTGAGCTGTTTCATCAGCCCGGAATCTTTATTTCAATCCACCAGTTTCTCCCCACCCAAGTTATAAAACTGTTTCCTAATCCTCTCTCCCAAGAGCTGGGGAATTAAATATTGTCTGGAGTTCCTGACAAGATCAGTTATAATTTTTAATATCCTTGTTCTGCTAGATTTCCATTTCCTGAGTGTAAAGAGTGTATATTCTTATGTACGTGGATGTGTGGGTGCAGATACGTGGTACAGTTCTTCAGGCCATATAGTTGTACGTCTCCATATGTCTTTAAATTCTCCTGACGTTAACTGAAGCTATGAGAGCCCTTGTGAAAGAATGTTTTAGAGAAGAGAATGTTCAGCTTTTTGGGCTTTTGCCGTTCACACATTTTACTGCATTTCTATAAGAAACATTTCTTACCGTAGGAAATTATCAGAAAATCAGTTGCTTAATGACCTAACGCAAAATCTGTTACAGGCTGTATAGTCAGTAGATAGTTAACATGACCAGCAATACCTCAGCCTCCTGAAAACAGAGGATCCTTTTGTTTTACTCACATGTTGTATTTAAGGCAGCTAATCTCAATTAACTGCAATTTAATATTGACAGCATAGCCATGCTCTTCTGTTTGTAGCTTTAAATTGCAATTAATTATTTAATTCAACCGGTATAAAATACAATGCAGGAAGACAAAATGTATTTCTGTCATAGCCTCTTGAACTCAGACTGTCTGTACTTGTCAATACCACTGGGGTGAAAATTGTCCATTTTGGACCAGTATCATTCTGCCAGCGTAAAGATGGAGACTGGTAAAAAAAAGAGACAGGATGTGAGGGAGCTGTATCATCAGGAAGCTGTGAAATGGAACAGGTTCTTGTGAGCACTCAGTGGTCAGTATGAAATCACAGGGCTTCAGAAGTCTTTCTTAAATAGATCTGAACTGTTTTTTTCAACATCTTTACACTAAGCCCTTAAAAGAACATGAGCTAGGAGAACACTTACTTCATACCTGTATCATCAGCAAACCCACAATTTTTCTGTAGTTTTTATGCACACAATATGAGCATTTACCTGGGGTCTAGCACTGGCTTCTGAATGTTCTTCAGCTGGGACCCTGCTTCTGGTAATGAAGCTTGCTTTTGTCAGACTCTTGCCTCAAAAGATGGTGGGAATTGTTGTATGCTGAAGCCCTACATTCTGGGGAGCAGCAACCTCTCTGCTCCTCTGCCCTACAAAACCTGCCGCAAGCCACATGGATCTGGCCTGCACTTGGTCGTGTAACCAAACAATCATTCACCGCTCATTGTTTACTCTTTTATGCCTCTTCACATTCAGCAGCTGTTTTCTTTCATTTCCTCTATGTCTTAATTAATACACCTTTTGTCAGTCACTTCTGTTTTCCTTTTCATTTCTTAGTGGATTCCTTTTCCCCATAGCTACTGTTTTTTTAATTGTAGCTTTTCCTTCTTTCTGTAACTTTTTTTTTTTTTTAAATGCATATTTATCTTTTAATTAAATCACCAGGAGGCATATTTAGAGCCCCCAGGGTTCACTTTGAACTACGAAAAGGAAAAGGCTTACTCTGTGCTATAAACAAAATGTTAATTTGAATTAATTGAAGGAAATGCTCTGCCTGTGATAGACTTGTTTCTGAATAATTAATCATTTCAGCCAGAAAAATAAACATAATGGCCCTGAATTTTCCTTCTGGTCCTACTTGTGTCCATGTGGAACAGCTCTGCTGGTATGAGCTGAATTAGTCTCATTTGATACTGGTTCAGCCAGACGCAAACTCTGGCCCCAGATCACTGTGGGGAAAGTAATGTCCCTTGGATCCTCAGAATACCAGCCTGAAGAGAACTCTGGCAAGTGTGCCTCTGGTTTGTGGTCCAGCCCCTCTTAAAGAGTTTGAAATAGGAGTAAATAGTTTCTGCTGCCTTATCCCTCCTCCTTGTAAAGGCTGAATCCTTGGATCTTCAAGAGTATGATGTGAAAGAGGAGGGAAATCGTGAATAAAGTTGAGGGATGGGAAGGAAATCGTCCTTCTCTGAAGAGCTCCTGGATGAAAGGTAAAAATTCTTCCAAGCTGCATTATAACTTTTTTCCCCCACTACCCTGCACGACTTTTACTAATTATAGACAATCTGTTTCTTCTCCTTCTACATGAGCAGCCCTGAAAAAGAGGGGCAATCACACAGACCTTTATATTACCTGCTAGTATAAAATGGAAACGAATGCTGCTGCAAAGCCAAAAATTACCATTGGCCACTGGGTCACACACAGAGAAGGCCTTTCAGTGCAGAGCTAGAGATGAGGGGAGCTACCTCTGATACATAGCAGGTATTATCTTGTATGATACTGTTATTTAGTATTTCCCACAGTGCATGACAAAAAGCCACTGTCCACTGGATATAAATTTATTCAAAAGTTCATGAAATTAGACAAATTAATGAGTAGCTCTTAAATGCAAAGAGAAATTCCCAGCTTCCTGTTGATTAGAGGTATTGAAGATATATGACAGAGACTATTTCCCTCACCCTTGTAGTCCTTCCCAGAGTTTCTGCTGACAGTTTCCAAGCGGCACTTGGCAAAATAGCCCTTTGGTTTAACCCGTGACCAAATGTGTGATCTTACTCATAGCTGCGTATTTCCCGTGAAACCAAGAATCCTCAGATCCAGTTTATTGCATAACAGCACAAGTCTCCTTGACAGCACAGGAGAAAAATTATTTCAAGTAATTTCTTAATATTGAAAAGGAATAAATAGTCTCACTCTTGCCCTTCCCAAGAGTCTGAGACCTGACGTGTTTGCTGGTTCTATTTCTAGTCTGTACAGATTCTTAAAGCCCCCTCAACACGTTAGTATCCAGCCCTTTCCAGCAGCATTTTTCATAAATTCCATGAAAATCAAATCACTCTTGGACAGTATCTACTCTCAAGCCATGCTTACTGGCATCAAAAGAGCATTAAAAACCCCCCAAAGGTATAAACTCCCCCAGGGAGTCTTATAATGCAGGCATGCCAATAAAGTGAAAGGCAGGTTAAAAATAGCCATTAGTTCTGCATATAAGAAAAGGGGAAAGATGTGTATGCTTTAGAATATGTATGAAAACTTGGAGTTGTTTCCACCCAAATAGTATTATGGTTTTTAGGTTTTTGATGATATAGAGTAATATCAAGAGAGGAAAGTCTTAAACAATATTCAACTTGAATAGAGGGAAAAACTCTTAAAGCCCATCGGTATGTACAAGGCACTTATTTTTTTCTATATGTGAGGTAATTCTTAACAAGGATTTGAAGAAAGGTTGTTAGAGTCTTTTCCCCCTGGAATTAGAAGACTATGAGGTCTGAAAAAAAATACTGACTTAAAATTTTGATTACAGATTCAGAAACTGATTAGAAAACTAGATTTGCAGAACAGTGTTATTAATATTGAAATCAGTAATACCTCTAAAGAGTTATAATTCTCTCTGCTAACAGGACTCTTAAAGAGATTTATTTTCTCACACTGAATAATTTGAGTCCTCAATATCTAAAGAGTGATTATTTTCACAGTGAATTCTTAAAATGTAATAGTCAGGAGAAAGTACCTGCTTTTATGGAATTGCCCTTTGAGATACAAAGTTCAATCCTGCATTAATGGATCTACACGTACTTTTACCAGCGTATAGCTACTCATGTTTTGCAGTGGTTTAGAAATCTGAATGATCATGTGTTGTTGCTATTTACTTGCCAGTTTTTCTTCCAGATTCTTCTTGTTAATCAAAAAAATATGTCCCAGAGAAGAAGAGCTGTCCTTCATGCTGTGCAGAGAGCTGCTGATGTTGCTGTGGTCTTATTATTCCTCCAGAAAATGTACCCAAAGCCTCTAACCATTGACCTTGAGAACTCAGTGAGGTACCCAACAGTGCTGCTGGTCCCCAGCAAGCTGTATAATTGTGGTGAAAAACACCCAGGAGCAGAAATCCCGCCAAGAAGTCAACCCCCTGAAGGTGCTCAAAGACCTCGTGTTCAGCACATAAGAGCTGACGAAGGCCTCAATAAAGAAAAAAATGTTTGCCTGTGAAGGTAAGAGATTTTTCTGTGAATCCTATTGACCTGGTTTAGGGATGGCACTTGCCCCAACCCATGAGCCTGCTTCTTCTGCTTGGCAGTCGAATGTCTGACCTGATGCCCACAGCTGCTATTGATCTGCACCAGAGTCAGAGCCCCAATTCCAGCCTCAGTTTGTACCTCAAAGCATGTCTAGAAACAGCTATTGAGTAAATGAACCTTTTCTTGAGTATACAGCTTTTCCCTCGACTGAATTTTCTAATGGTTATTTCTGGATTTTTCTTACTCTTCGCTGAAATCTTACTTCTTTCAGTAACTTTATCTCCCACCTTTATCCTGCATGGATTTGCAGAGTGTTCCTTAATTCCCTTTCTAACATTCACTTTTCTCTCTTTTTAGCCTACTAGTTCTCAGGCTGTTTAATACCTTCAAAAAACTCAAAAATCCATCTCTCCCACACCTTCCTTCTCCTGTGTCAGAGCATTATAGATGAGATTGGTCCAGTAACCAACTGAACCTGATGCATGTTTAGAAAACTAGCTCTGCTTGAACATATTTAAGAAATCCCCAAACCCTTAGCTGAATCCTGACAGCTGGATGTGGTCTGAAATACAGTAAATGAGTTTTTCCATGTGATTGCTGTAAGAATTCCTGAAATGTGGCAGAAAAGACCTGGGTGGGTACTGTCCATTCGTGCTGGTGCTCCTGAAGTGCCTTTTTGGCTGGTGATGTGCCAAATCATCCCACCTTATCTTGGCTTCTCAAAACCATTTTCTATCTTAAATTCAGCTCCACTAATGATCATCACAGTGTCAGTGCCAAGCTGGATACAGTTGGCTACTTATGTGTTAACCACAAGGTCATCTAAATATCGCTCTGGGCTACTCAACATACAGAAGAGGTTCTTCAGATCTGCTCTCATCCATGCAGGTGCAGAAGGCAGCTAACTATTACCATCTGCTCTCTGGAACTGCGTTTGCAGAGGGAGCCAGAAAACAGACACCTGTTTGGAATAGGATCGCACAATAAATCATTGCCAAGTTATGTTGCAAGAAGGGTATGAACGAACAAAAGCTGAAAGAGGAGACAGACGACTCCTTCCTCACTAGCAAAAAAAAAAAAAAAAAAAGTAGGGAAAGAGGGGCAAAGCTGTTGGGGTTGCAAATGATTTGTACGGTGAGGAAACTGGAAGCCCATTTGTAAAGCTCAAGGATGGTACTGCTGCACTTTCTCTCCGGTCTTTTGCCAGTTTACACTGTCAATCAGAGAAGTGCTGTTTGCCCAACTTCAACTGAACCATGGGTAAATCCACGCAGGGCTATGAGATTTTCACAGAGAGCTGTATCTCGTTTGGGTTTCCAATCTGCCATCCTTTGCTGCCGTTTCACTGCAGCGTTTGTCACTTCTGCTGAGTGACTTCTGCCACCTTTCTTCGCTCTTGCAGGAACATGCCCCTGTTGGACCTGCCAAGTGTCCTCACAATCCCACCGCAGCAATGGAAATTGCTCGTGCAATGAGAAACTAGGCTTGCCTGCAATCCTTTCCTGGCTGCTACATGGAGGTGAACTAAAAATGCTTATAATTAGGACCCCCAGCATCTTGATTAGAAGATTTATCAAGATTTAAATCTTGATAATATGGTCCTTGTTTATCAGCTGGGATCTGCTCGGACTCAGAACAGCACATAAACATTTATTTACTTTTAAATACCTTCTCACATCAGTTAAGTTTGTGAAATTGAGGCATGTGCTCCAGGCAAAGTATTGTCCTATGTGCTGCCTTAGACACAGTTTCTTCTTTCCCACCTCCATGCTATAAATCATGCTACGTCTTTTCAGCCACCTCTACTTCTTTGATTTTCTAAAATTAAAGTGCACCAAACAATTGCCTCTCCAAGACGTTGTGCCATTGTGCTCTGTGAAGTGCAGAGAGCAGATGTTTTCCTCTGTCTCTGTGACCTTATCTTTGCATTTGACTTCTGCTTGTTGACACAGATTCTAATTGCAGATCCTTCTCGAAGCAAACAGCGATAAATCTTCAAAGGAATGTAACTCTAGCTCTAAATTGCAATGCATGGGTGTGTGTTTAATACCTCAGGTTACCTGCTGGCTCAGGATAGGAGGTGAATCCGGAGAAGAAGTCACTAACAGAGCAGCAAGGTTATTTTGAGCAAGTTTCCTTGTGTGCGCTGTTCCTTTGGGTTGGAAGGCACAACACTATATCATAATTTAGGCTTGATTTCATAAATACAGCCTTGGCTTGCACTCTGATTCAGTCTTCCCTTGCTTCACATTTTCCGGGCATTTCCTGCCAAGCTACATTTTTTTTCCTCCTTAGCAGACTGCTCTCTGCTATCTCCTGGTTTCTCTTACACCAAGTCCCTCTAGGCACCTTATCACTTCTTTTGAGCTTTACGTCCCTTTGAACCATGGAGGAGCGGAAACTACAGTTCAAGGAACTGGTAACTTGGCAGGACCTTGCTCATGCCATAAATCAAACTGACAATTAATCACTAACTATTATTTGATATGGCTAGAACTGAAATGACTATTGACTTTGGAAGAGTCCTTTTTTCCTTCTATCCTGAACAGCCACGTTTTTCTTTTTTTCTGCCCCAAAATGAGGACTGGCAATATTATCCCTGGGTACAGGAAATTAAAACATCTTTTCATCTCGTGTTCTAAACATTATTTGCTTAGGCTAATGTTTTCATAATGCTTTTTTATTGTTCCACAAGCTACAAGCTACTTAGAGGAGGGTTTCTCTTACTTCATTCTAATATATTAATTCTGCAAAAATAGAGAAATTGGAAAAGGGAAAGTGATTTTCTTTCTCATTAACAATGTAACACTGGCATATAGTTTGAAAAAAAAACCCCAAAACTTATTACAAAGCTGCCTATGGTTCAATGATTAAAAAAATTGTATTTATGCATGTATTACTTCTACGTACCTCTAATAATGAGATGCTGCAAAGCCCACTTGGAGAATTTGTTAGCTCATGGAGTAATTAAAAAAAACTAACTAGACCAAACAAATTGGACCAAGCTTAAACATCTTGAAGGTGAAGCAGGAATGACTGAATATTTCCTGGATTAAGAAGCCCCGTTGGGTAAGCAAATGGAGTGTGTCCATCTGTGAGAGCTAGGAATGGAGGAAAAAATCCAAGATTCCTATTCTGAGTCTGTTTTCAAGCCTGCTGGCTTCCTAATAGTGTGGGTTAGATCTGGGAGTCTGAGCCAACTGAGGTTGAAACTTGACCCTGGAGAATGAAAAAAAAAAAACTGTTGAGCTGCAAGTCCAGGTTTGCGGTGCTGCTGAGATGTATCTCTGTCATCAATCTTGGACCTCAGGCAAGCTGCGGATCCAGAGCACATTTCATCTGGGTCAGCAGCAGCAGTCTGGGTGTTCAACTGCCTGTGACAGGTCAGGAAATGGAGTAATTTCACATATTAAAGACCTCTGAGAACCCTGGTAGCCTGCAATAGCCCAACTTAAGGGGTTGCCCAGAAGCACCACATGTCACCAATCAGCACAGTAGATCAGCAATGACTTCTGGCATGACACAGGCTGATAATGCCAAACAGAAGGAGGGTTGTGCAGCAAAACTTGGCTCCAAGGTTGGGAAATACTCAAAAACATGATTGGATTGTCAGAAGCGTGGTATAGAAATGCTTCCTCTGCTTGGCTGGTTGTGTGAATGTTATTTTTGGTAACAGATACAATCATTTATGGCGTTGTGGAACATAACGTTTGCAGATGCTGCTAAGTGGCAGTGTTATCATTCTGTGTAAGCACAGCACTTAGGAAGTCAAGATCTTAATAGCACTGGTGCAACGTGTTCAAGTGCTCATTTGACCCACAGACTCCAGCAAGGCACCTCTCTCTCATTCTTCCGTGGGGAATCCCTGTACGAAGTAAGGCAGGTTCAAACTGTACAGATGTTTGGGATATGGAGAAGTGGATATACAGACACTACAAACTGAACCTTGCTCCTTATGCTCAGGAGACAGTTTGAATCTACATACAAAAGCTGTTTTTAAAAGTGCTGGGAGAATTATTAGACTTTGCAAGGAAAGACTTATAGGCTATCCAAAATTGGCTTTTTGACACCAGTTTAATTTCAAAGGCTGCCTTTAGTTCTATTCCAGAAAGATACTCGGTAAAGTCAATTCTGTATTCCCAGCCAAGCCCAGTGGAGTCACTGGAGAATTTCTTTAAATTTCTCTTCACTCTGTGAAAAATAAATTAATTCTGTTTGCAAAGATTGCAAATACCCCAAACTCCCCGCTGGAGAATATGAATAAATAGCTATATTTACACAGAAAGCTCTCAGGTAAGTGGGACTTCTGTGAGAAAATCTTCAAGATTTGCTCTTTTATTACTGGCTTTATACCTCCCTAAATCTGGCCTCATTTATTCTTGCTGAAAAGAAATGAGCGTATAGAGACTGAGCAATCATTTCATTTAGCTGTTTTGCTGTGTGAGGTGATGTGATGCTACCCAGTCTACAGCAAAGCCCTGGTGGTTTACTGGTATCACAGGGACTTTACCCAGTTAACCCGTCCGCATGTAGCCCTGTCTTTGCCAGTAGCACCAGACCACGTGCAATATTAGCGGTGGTGTCACCCTCCTGCCACAAAGGGTGAGGTTTAACTGAAGTTGCTTCTAGGCACCCCATTATTATGAGGTCTATGAGTCCAACTTTAGGTGCTCTCTGGATTTCCAGAAAAAGGCATTTTCTGTCTCAATGAGTCACATTTATTTTTGCCTTTTTTAGCCTCAAGGGCCATAAATTTGGCCCAGCTTCTTCACACAAATATAAAAGAAACCTTCAAAAAATATCCCCCCAAACCCAAATCACTGAGTTGTATTAGGATAGATTCCTGTACTGAAACACAGTTTTCACTTAAATATAGAAAGTTTGGCAAACATTTGCTCTATAATAAGTTATTCTTTTTTGGAAAAGGGAATTAAAAGAGTTCTTTGAATAATATCTGAATGTAGAGTTAACCAAGAGCCCAGAATGGCTTTAGGAGAAGAAATATCCACTGGTTTTGGAAAGTGCAAGATATTTATAACTGCCTAAAATACCTGATGAAATGTTCTGGGTCCTTGGAAAATATATAGTAAATGCTTGGGGTTTTTTTGGGGGAGAGAATAAAATAGTCTCTTTTAGCTAACTTGAGAAAAGCCAAACCCTTAATTCTTGTTTCCTGCTGGCAGTTCTTTGTCATGCTGCCTTATGAGCAAGTGCAAAGATGGTGAGTCATATTTTGTAAATGAGGGGTGAGAAAAATGGGAATTGTATTTTTAGAGGAAGAAATAAAACTGAGACACAAAAACCATTTAAAGCAAACCTGCTTTCAAAAATACTGGCTGTAGAAAAAAAAATGAAGGGAGCAATTTCAGGCCTGTAAAAACTGTTGAGAACTGTGGAAGGCTGAGAGACAGTTTTCTTATTCTGATGTGGGTACTCTGGAAAAAGTACTTCTTGCATCCAGAATGTTAAGAAATGGGTTTGTTTTATCAACATGCATAGTTTAATTGCAGACTGGAACAGATGCTAAAAATTATTTCTGGATAAGATTGTGATCTGAGTTGCTTAACTGTCTATAGTCATTAAAAAAAAAAAAATCTTATTTAGTTTTGTGATTTGAAAATGAGTGGCACAGTTAAAAATTGTGATAAATTAAAAGTAAGACCATAAAGCTAGAGAGAAGTACAGATATAAGTAAAATTTCTCAAAATAGAATCATAGAATAATTCAGGTTGGAAAAGACCTGTAGGATCATCTAGTCCAACCTTCGTCAAACATATCCGTATCCCCTAGACCACGTCTCAAAGCACCACATAGCTGACTCTGTCCTTCAGTTCAGGCATAATGATTTAAATCAAATGCTAACAGTACACATTCTAGTGATAATCTGTATCAGCATCCAAGTAAGTATGTGACTGGCCGCTTGTGCTAGACATGCTAAATAACTTTGTTATGTAGCTCTACTGGTTAATTTCGTAAGAGTTACTGATTCTTGGGAGGGAATATCTGTCAATATGCTGATCTGGAATTAAGTACAGCTTATATCCTAAAAAATCATATAACCTTTGCTAAGAAGGAGAATGCCTTATGCGCTGTTAACCAACTGCAGTGTCACTTTTCTGATGCTTAATTTTTACGTGATATGACAAAGTTGCAATTGTTATTGAATGCATTAACTTATATTACTGGTCTTAGTAGTAACTGGAATTAAACACATAGAAAACCACACAGTTTTTTCATTAAACATAGCTACAACAAATATTTGGGATAAATCCATTTCTCTGTATATCAGCCTGTGTTTTACACTTAATGATTTTTGTTTGCTAAATACATTTTACTGAATTGAGTCCTTCATTCCCTGTGGCCATGTTTTTCAGGCTTTTAGAGCTGGTGTATCTCAACTTCCAGTATCTTGTTTTCATTGATAGGTTGTGAGAGGAAAACCAATGTTCTTTGTTCTTGTTTTCTCGATGTTGTATGACATACTTACAGCACTGGTGTAAACTAAATAACCGAAATAAAGACAACTGTTGGTCAAGAGTGGCAAGAGCTAAGCTGCTGCTGAAAAACACTATCACCTTACCATGCATTGGCTTCAGCTTCTAAACTGATCCCCCAGCTTTTCACTGGTTTGATATCCTTTCAAATTTTGACTGCAGATTTGGATATCTTGAATATAGTTTTTCTCTAAGTATGTGTAATCCATTAGAGACAGCTCAGGGTGTTTACAAGTGTTATATCAAAATTAATTTGCATTAGATCTGTTTTAAAGGAAAAATTGATTTTTTTTTTTTTTTTTTAAATTTGAAAACATATTTTAAATTTATTCTGCCTAACAGTATGGGGAGCTCAGAAGCTCTGTGGTGTATAATGAAGAGAACTGTGGAGTACTCCAGACTACTATAACTCCAGCTCCATCCAAACCCACCACTGCTCTCGTCATGTTGGACAGGAGCCCCAAGCAATTATTGGGCAACTTGATTAACAACTGTATCTTCCCTGCTGTCCCCTAGAAGAGCAGCATGCAAAGGGGAAGATTTATCCTGAGCTCTTTATATTCTGCATATCTTTATATACAGTCTACACAGATACATCCATATTATTTAATATGCCTTAAGCTAGAAAAGACACCAATTTACAGGGCTACATATTGCTTTGGACACTTAGCTTCAGGCTCCCTTTTTAAGTCTCAGGCAGGTGATTTAAAACCATGAACAACTTTCAATAACTACAGGATGCTTTTAGACCTGCATACAGTCTAATCTGGCTATTAAATAGGTATTTTTCACCAGTTTTTCCTCATATTCCTGCTTTTCAGAAATCCACACGTTATACAAATCAGATTCCCAAGATTAAATTTAGCCTTTGAAGGTGTCTACGCTCTCATACCTCATTTTGTTTACTTGTTGACCCTAAGGAGCCCTTGTATACCATTTCCCAGGGAGCTGCAACAACCCTTAAGAGAGTTGGGTGGTGAGAATCTTGCAAGACAAAATAGAGAATTGCCCAGGAAATTGCTGTAGGGAGGGCATGAATTGCTGCTACTACATAATCTTTGCTTCCAGTTATCTGGTTTGTGTTTGTTTATGATGAGTGAGTTATACAACTTGGACAGACTCTTTCGATTACTTAATAAAACACAAATATGTAAATGCAGGTAACATCCCCAACACGCTGCTTTCAGTTCTTATCTACTGCAACACATTTCCTGGATTTTGCTCCTTCCAGCGCTGCTTGTAGTAAGCGATGATTTGGAAAAGAAAACAGGAAATAATTCTTCATTTCAATAATTCATGGAAAATGAACTGAAACTATGATATCTGTGACACATGAGAGCACACCTCTCAAACCGTGTTATTAGTATTCAGTGCTGGAACTGTAGCCCTGGAACACATGCTTAAAACATTGCTAAGCCTCTTTGAAATACCATTTCAATAGAAATTCAGTAATCTGTTGAAATAAGTCAACGCAGAAAATTATGACATAATTGGAGCTGTTTAATTGCCTGTTATGTCCTTTCGTTGATCCCCTGAAACAATGTTATTAGTACTTAATGTGAAATTTCTGCAGTAAAAAAGGTGAATTTATTGGGTGACAGGACAATCTTCCATTTCACAAAACACAACTGGCAGATGGAAACGTGAAATAAAGTGCCTCCTGCCAGCTTATGCTATACCTGCTCATAAACTTTCCTGCCTTGAGACATTAAAAAGAGTTTCTTTGGGACACTTACCATTTACTGAAGGATCTGCTCTTCCTCCACCTTCACAGTGATGCAGGCTTTTTTAAGTTTTAATATATTACACAACACTTCAGTGAAAAGGGTGGTTGAGTGGAACGGTGCAGCTTTCATTGTTAACATGTGAGCATGCCAAAGCATGACAGAGGCTGCCGTGGTGTTTAGGGCCCGTAAAGAATAATATTTTACATAGGATTTAAGAGTACAAAAGGTTTATGGCTGCCTGAGTGGAGCCTGTGTACTCCAGCTTGTTTTACTGACTCTTTCCCCAGATTTTTTCAATCTATGCCCAATCACCAAGCCCACGCCCCCTCACCTTGCTTCTAGTTGTGGTTTTGAAAGGGCAGACACCTGTGCCTATGCACAAGTGTGGCTGTGCTACAGAATCACAGCATGGTGGGGGTTGGAAGGGACCTCTGCAGACCATCTCATCCAACCCCCCTGCTCCAGCAGGTCACCTAGAACAGGGTGCCCAGGATCGCATCCAGGTGGGTTTGGAATCTCTTCGAAGGAGGAGACTCCATAACCTCTCTGGGCAGCCTGGGCCAAGCTCTGCCACCCTCACAGCAAAGTTTTTACTTAGATGCATTCTCCAAATGCAGCAGATTTCAGAGCCGTGCCATTTATAGCAAGTTCCTTATAATACCGTGCTTTTATCTTGGATTTTCCACCACTGCCTTTGCTCTCAGCACCGCAGTCCGTGAATTTAGCTTACTGCCATGTAATCTAGATTTGTGAGCAGGTGCAGCTGCAGATGAGTAGATGCAGTTTTTCTCCTCCAAATACAGAAACCTTTTCTTCTCCTTCTCTGCTCCTAATAAACCTCTGCAAGAACCACAGCAGCTTACACTCAGTCCTGCATCCCAAAAGCTTTTCTTTGCACAAAAATATTTTACAGTCTAAAAGTCCAGTGTTTCAGATCGTGGAGGAATAGAAAAACAAGACCTAAGTCACTACATTTGCTCCACCTCCTGGAGGCACCTGCAGAGCCAAAGTGTTGGTCTTCAAGATCCTGCTGTTCGGAGGCAGTTTGTAAATGGGTGGTTGTAAAGGGCTAAGGCTGGGCCAGCCACTAGATGAACGAGAGATGCTCTCTATTAACACCTCTCCTTTCCCAAAAGGGGAAGAGAAAGGGTTAGAAAAGAAAAAAAAGAAAATGAATATTAAAAAAAAGAAAACTAAAACCAGCTTTAGTGAAACTAATAACAGTAAAATGAAATATATACAAAGCCAGTATTGAACCCAGCCCCTCTGATGGCAATTATGTCACCATCACCACTGATGCAGTTACTCAGAAGAGACTGAACTGAAAAGTGAAGTCACCGAACAGAATTAGTTCTGTTCTAACTCTAACGAGGACGGTGGTTGCTTCAAGAGGACCATAAGATTTCCTTTGTGCCAGGCACATTTACATGGCTGGTCCCAAGCCCAGGTAATTACACAAACCACTGCTGTACACCCATGAATACTTACTTTAAGTTCAGCTATGTGTTAAGCATGAGGTCAGGTGTCCAACAGAACCTGCCTGATGCTGTTTCCATGATGGCCAGAGGCTCCTGTGCTGTTCTACTTCATCAGCAAAGGTTTGTAAGAAAGGATCCCAGTGTGATCTCAGTAGAGTTGACAGTATTTTAAAGGGGCTGTTGGTACGTTTAAATGTGGAAGGGTTTCTGTAATAAATAGAGATTTGCAGAAAAGATGGTGTGGAGCTTTATGTGAGTTTTGGTGCTATTATTTAGGTTCCTTCTGAGTGGCACTGACATCCTGTTAAAATGTTCATCAAGGGTTCACTATGAATGTGCACTGTTTAAAAAGTCTTCTGCAGGCATTTTGGCTGCATATTAAATTATGCATTATATAAAAGTTAGTGGTGGTTGTTAGGCTTTTGTTGCTGTAATATTGGAATGGCTAATACAGCCTGAAATTTTTTTAGCATCTCATTAAAATTCAACATTCCTGAGTCTCTTAGATTTTGTAGGTAACACAGGAGTAAAGGGTGTATTGTCTTATAAAATTTTTCCTTGGCTGTGCTTTGTATTATGGTAGGAAATAATGGTACACCACCATTAGTGGATGTACTTGTTGAGATGATGTACATTCTATGGAAACAACCAGGGTATAAAAATCCAATAGAACCATTTTTTTCAGAAAACCGAGCAGCAGATGTTGTGAAGTCTGGTGTGCAACACCCCACAGAAGGAGTTAGAGCTGCTGAGTGGGTGAAACCTCCGTGCGCCCCAGCTGCCTCACCAAGCCCGCTGGGGTCACTTGCTTTGCGAATCACTTTGTCTTTTCCGCCAGGTTTTAAGACTGACATGGAGCAGAGAAGTCCAGAAAGAAGAGGATCCTCAGGCTGAATGCTGATGGAAACTTGCAGCACAAGAGGAGACCTGAGAATCTTCAGGAAGAAAACCTCCTGAGAAGAGTGCCCACCTCACCCTTGGCATAGCCAGAGGACATGGCAAGCAGAAAACCCAAGCACCGTTCCCAGCTCACTCAGCAACTTAGCAAAAGTGTCTCTGTTGCATATGTAAGGGGCTTTAAGACCTTCAGACTCCTTGGCCGTACTTGATTGTCAAATTTTGCATATTTCTGGTAAGGAGAAATCTGTGCATGACTTTGAACACTTTGTATTGTACGCAGTCACATTTATTTTTAAAGCATGGTGCGAGGAGGGAACACTTCAGCACAAGGGTTGCATTTCTTTAGCTAATAACTGACATGCTTTTTCTATGGTAACTGGGAGGATTTATATATAGTTATACGTAGTTATACATATATATGTATACTGTCTTTGATGTCGAAGATTACCTCCTCTCTATTTGCAATTATTCATTTCTATCAAGTCCTGCTTTATCCATTGAGGAGCTGGACTGTAACCAGATAACCAAAGTGACAACAAGCTGCAGCATTTGGGCATGAGCAGGTGGCCACAGATAGAGGCAATAGCAAGAACTTGTAAGTTTAAGTTGGCTTTGCTGCCCTCATCCTCGTGCTGCTACTCTCTGAGGTAGTTAGTGTGATGGAGGACACGCTGTCAGCACAGTGGGCATTGGCTTTCTCCTCCATGGTCCTACAGTTCTTGTACACAGGTCTCATATCATCTGCTGTGATGACCTCAGGATGTTAAACATGATTAATTTCATATAAAATCTACACAGTGAACCTTCTTGATGTAGGTACTTCATTCCTGGAGGTGTGAGATCAGACAGCTGACACAGAGCAATGTCTTGAGACAGGTCAGTAATGTAGAGGAATTCCTTAGGTTAGTAAGGAACATGGTATGAAAAATCAGAGGTTACAAACACTAAAATCAGATCTATGGGGAAACAAGGCAAGTGTTTTCATTATATTCACCCCTGCTCCATGCAGTAGGTTCCTCAGGGCCTTCCTCCATGGTTAAAACTATCCACCTAAACAGTACTTTTTCCATAAACTTGGAACCACCATGTCTCTTAACTAGTAGTGCTGTCCTGCTGCAGCAAAGCAGTGCCATGAGGCTAGGACCTACCAAGGAAGCAGATTTTCCTTGGATGGGTTCTGTCCAGGGATGGAACATGCTGCACTGCACTGTGACAAGGCCAGTTCGAGGACATTGAAGAAACCCTCATGAAGGCAAGAACTACTTCCAGTGGTTTCCTCCCTTCCTTCCAGAAAATAATCATACAGTGGTTTTAGATTCCTTTTTTTTGTAATCTTACCTTTCTTTTCTTTTCTTAATCTCACATGCTTTATATTGATAAACACAGAAAGCATCACTGAGTGTATATTAAGCAGGATGAGAAATTGCATCCATAACTCCTGGGCTGTTTTTTGTGATGTGTTCAAAATGTTGTCCCACACTCACTGAGGGGCTTGTAAAATGAATGTTGTTGTGCATGTATACGTACGTATAGATATAGACATGCACCACATGCACAGACATATTGGTATGACACTTTTATCCTCCAGCTAAAGTGTAATTTTTTTTACTCTGGATACTTTGCTTCATTCTCTGTATCTAAATCCTGCTTGACTTAGGTTAAAACTTCCATAAGCTGTTTATAGTCTCAGGGGAAAAAGAGAAACTAAAGAAAAAATACTGGGAACCTGCAAGACACTCAGCAATTGCCTAAATTCTGGCTTTAAAGAAAAGGAAATACAAGCATGTAAAGCACGTGTGCCCTGTGCATCCCTCCCCAGCCCATAAGTATCCTCCAAACCAGCATCGTACAGGAGGGTTTCAGTGGCTGCTCCCTTGCTCTTCTCCCCACCCCACCACGTGCTTCCCCTCCTGAAAACCTTTACCTCCATTCTGTCCTCCAACTCTTAGATCCTCTTGATCTTTTGAGCTCCCTTAAGCAGAGTGACATGACTTGTCATTGAAGTGCTGCCCTGTCAGGATGGTCATCAAAGACCTTCAGGTGTTTGTCATCCGAAAGGGAGAACAGCAGCCCTAGGGTGAGAAGGTGGCCCATCTTCTCTTGCTTCAGCTCTGCTCCTGCTGGGAAAAACAATGGGATGAAGTGGCTTTATAAAGAAAACTCCTAGGGCTCTTTTTACAGCTCAGGCTTTGGTGAGTCACTCTCTATAGCATATGACTTTTGGCCAAAATTGGTGTTAAAGGATATACACATGCCATTGTCAGAGTCAAGTTTTCCGATTCCATGTGGAGCTCATATCTTTCCATTCTTCTGTATAAGTGAAGACGGGATTGTGATAAAACCCATAAGCTGTCACTGCGTGCCTGACATGAGACTTAGCTTCACTGCCGATTTCTTCCAGCCTGAGAGCTATTACTAGCATCGTAAATGCAAGTAATGCAAATCTGATCGAAATTTTGGAAAAAATAATTAAATGGGAGCAAAAGTAAAATAATTGTAAAACACCCATTAGTTTGCTTCAGCTAGCAAGGAATGAGAAAAGGCTGTTAATGGTCTGCTATAGCTTTTGCAAAAAAGCCGATGATTTTTATAATGATCTTGAGGAAAATCGAGTTCTTAAGCAAAGTAGTGCTACCCAGTAATGTCTAAGAACTACTGTTCAAAGGGACATACTGTGAAAAGCAGCACTCCCAAATCATTCGGTGTGCTGCATGCGATTACACAGATGAGATGTATATATCTTAGGATTTCATTTTGGGAAGATTTCCATAGTTAACTGCCAGATGCTTGAAACTTAATTTTCTTTCTTGAAGTATGACTGGAAAAGCCACAGATTAAGAGCTAGTGCAGTAATCATACAAATAGAGCATATATATGAATGAATGCATTTGCTTTTTCTTTTCTTTTTTCTTTTTCTTTTTTTTTTTTTCTTACAATTAGTAACCTGAAAAAGTAAGGTTCTACTTGTGCTTCTGAAACAACATAATGAATACCTTTGTGTTCCAGATTCATATAAGGGACTTAACATTCAAAACAGATTGACTGTTTCTTTGCTTTACGCGTCTGCACTGATACATTCAGTGGGTTTTGTGACTCCTGACTTGCTCAGGTACTAATTTTGTGCTGAATGAATTGTTCATTCTGAACAGAGAAAACAATACAAATTAAAATAGATTTCTGAAGGCATTTCGTGCACAGAATATGAATAAGAAGCAGCCAAGGAAACCCATTCACTCTCCCTACCTTGTTACTGGGTAGCCGGATCTTGCTGTGGGGGATGGATTTAAAGTAATTCATTATTTTACAGAAAGATAAGCTTGAAGGTGTGTGTGCATGTGGATAGTTCCCCCTCCCCACCAGTTTCCTGGAGTTTATTAAAGCCACATGGTATAAAAGAGAGGGATTAACTGATAGTTGGTTTTTTTCATTAGATGGAGTAGAGTTTCCTATTTTGAGAGTTCTGCAGTTAATAGATTTTGTTAAATTTTCTTATGGCATCTTTTGGCAACTCACATATTTTGAGATTTCATTTACCTTTCCAGCTGTGCAATTTACTTTCTGGTAACACATGATGGACAGCAATTCTTGACTCTAGACAGTGACAGCAGAGGATTAAATAGCCCAGCCAGTTTCTCCTCAGTCTGTGGATATTTTTTTAATCTGAACCTTCAACAGCTTAGATCAGGACTAGCAAATTCTGGTGTTGAGACACTGCACACTTCGTTAAAAAAATAATAGGCCTGGAGGAGGTCTGAAACCAGTGTGTTATTTCCATGGGTGTCAATAACTTACACTGTTAAGAAGAAATTGTGCAACAAAAGGGAAGCTTGTGGTAAGCAACAAGGAAACCGATTGCCTGGATGATCTCGCTGGGGTAAATATCCAGAGGAGAAGCAGCAGCTGAAGAGTGCTTTCCATTCCAGCAATGCCTCTTCTTTATAAAGGCAAGCTGAAATAAGCCATTAACCTTCTAATAAAGTCTCTTTCCAGACTGAATACTATTCCTCTGTGTCACAAGGTGCCATGCATCAGATATCAGAGGGTTGTTGCTCCCTTAGACTGCCAATCTTCTGGTGCCCTCTCAGAGCCTGTGTTTCATATAGACTGACACTAGGAATTGTATTGCCTGCCTGATTTCGGTTAAATCAACAAGCATGAACTTGGCATTTCCTTGCATAACTTGACCAACTATGAATAAGAATCCCTTTGCACTGCAAAGCTCTGCTGTCCCTGTCTGCTCCTTAGGCTTTGCAATGGAAAACGAATTTTATTCGTAGCTGGAGGATCATATCATGCACAATGATATGACATAGACTAGGGCAGGCCATGGCTTTTATGGGAATGTCACGGTCAAACAATACAGATAAGGACAGGTATTCTAGTTTATACTTTCTCCACTCTTCATCACTGCTGATTAAGCAATGCTGTAGGAAAACCAGGTGATATAGAAAGAGCCCGAGGGTCCTTTCTCTGAGGCCTAATAACAGAAATGACAAAATAATTGGGCAAATAATTTTGATTTTCTAATAAGCACTGAATACTGTGCTGGTGAAAAGTCACAGGAGGTCCCTGTCTCTGTTTTCTGAGTTTGGAGTCAAAATCACATTAACCTGAAATGGTCTTTCTTTGGAGAAAAAATAAAAAATAAAAAATGCTACAGGTTTCATTTATCAAAATAGCTGCAACGGCAACGTTTTCATACAGAACAAGAATGTTATTTGGAGGTGTTTGTTTTCATTACCTTGCAATGATTTGTTCTGTGCAACGTGTGGGAAATAGACTGCTGTGTTTACAGGCACAGGTTCTACCAGCCTCTCTGTCCTGTCTGCTCTCACAGGCACTGCTTTACTTTGTAGCCTTCGTTTCAGTGAGCCTCAAATGCAAACTAAAAGAGGTGCACAGGGGGTTGCAGAGACAGTCGCCTCTCCACGTACAGTCCCTGCGATGCTGCAGAGCACTGCGGATGCTTGTTTTATATAAAACAAACGATGTCCGTGCTGGAGGAAAGGACACGATGTGCTGACCAGTGTGGCAGGTCAGGCTCACTGGGTAGGATAACAAGAGTCTTCTGGGGACTGAAATGAGGTTTCTAAATATGAACTGAAGGGCTCACGTGTGTCCTCCCTTTCTCAAGTGCTGAGCACACATTGCTTGAATGGCTGTTGTTAGGGCTTTAGCTTTCTGAAAAGGAGTTAGAAGAAATAGCTTAGGCAAAATTTGGTTGGCAGCCAGAACTTGGGAAGGCAAAAAGTTTCCCATGGAGGGGATTTGGTCCAGCACTTAACACTCGTGATAAATGTAGGAATCACTGGCAAACCTCTGTTGGCAAATAAATTGGTAGAGGGTAAGTACTAGTAGATTCTTCTTTTTCCCCCCTCCCTTGAACCCAAACACTTAAAAGGTCAAGAGATTTGGATTTATTTATTTTGGGGTTATTTTGGTGGCTCTTCTCTCTTGTTCCTTTTTATTCCAAGTCTTAGCAGAACAGATTGCCTTCAGATCCTTCTCTGTTTGAAGTCCACGTTGTCCTCCTGCGCAGGGGTAACTTCAGGTGATGGTTGCTCTGCCATGGAGCTGTCCTGCTGCTGTCACCCAGGCAGGTCCAGGGTGAGGACAGAGCAGGGCCACAGCTCAGGTTCATGCTGGTGATCCTCATCTCCTCACTAACATCAGTCTCCTTTAGGGAAATTGCTGTTTTCCAGACAGCACACTATTTTTTGATAGCGCAAGCAACTCTGCTTCCTAACAGAACAAACTGAAATGTATGAACTTCTGATTAAAGGGAAGCCCTATTTGCCATTGGTCTGGAGGGGTTTGTCGGAGCAGTGGCTTTCACTGCATGTTAGGCACGACCAGGAGCAATCACACTCAGGTTGCAGCAAGTAATAGAATCATAGAATATCAGATCAAAAGGGACCTCAAGGATCATCTGGTCCAACATTTCTTGGCAAAAGGCTGGTCTATTTATTTTTATTTAGCATGTCACAATCTTTCAAAAGATGATCTCTGTTCCAAATTAATAAAACAACAGCAATAAAAACTTTTCCCCTCCTTCAACCCTGCCTGAACAATGAGTATCCTCTGCCTTTTCCCTTGCTGTCACCAAAATAATTGTGATCAAAACTGACTCAAAACCAACCTTCTATTATTTGCCTCAATACTTTAAATGTTAATTACTCTATCATTGAAGAGACGTTTGTTGTTCTCTTTTATAATATAGTTATTTTTTAGATATCCAGGAATTGTCCAAATAACTGACTTTCCTCTCTGCAAGGGTAAGTAGAAGATCAGTTTGTCTCCCTGCCTGTAAGATTTCCTTGCCTTCTAGTGCTGCAGCTGTTGTGACACACACATCTTTTCTCAGAATTACATGCACTTGGAACTCTGTACAATTCCAGTTGTCATTTTTCTACCCACCCAGAGACACCTGGGGTACAAGTTTCTCTTCAAGCTTTTAGTCCCCCCCGCAACCACCATGCGAAATACCTTGTTTTCTGTAGCTAACAGTCTTCTCTTAGCTGGGTAAGAGCTGGTTCACCCCTTCTCAGCATTATGAATGAGGCAGTAGCTGGAAACAGGAGCAGAGAGTAAAATCCTGTGTTGTTGTTATCCTGACCTTTCACTGACACTGCAACCGCTCCCAGCTGAAATAAATGCAAAGACAATTCCACGCTGTAAAGACTCCTTTTTAAATTCAGTTAATTCATTTTTCATGGTCTTTTCTGGTCCCCAGACACAGAACGCATTGATTAATTCTTCTTAATATAAATTGGGGTGGCAGCTTTAAAAGACCAAATGAGATTTTCAGATGGTTTGAACCAGCAAAACTCTGACCTCAGTCGAAAATACCTCCTAGATGATGCTGACTTTTTGTTGTTGTTCTAAAACTCTTCTGTACCCCTTTCCTCACTTAAAATCCAATTTCTTGAGATGCTCTCCTTGGCCTGAGCACTGCTCAGCATAGGCAGAGGAAAGAGGTAGAAGGGGAAAATCCTAAGGCAGGCTTTCAGGGTTGTCCCCCAGTCTGTATGTGTAGGAAGACCTAATGAAACCCATCATCATGGCAAACACAGGTTGTACCCCAAGATGCTCCCATGGAGGACCAGCTCCCAGCACTGCCTGGATGCAGGAAGGGTACAACCATGCCTGCTGCTTCCTTGAACCCCACGGTCCATGAATGCTGCACCCCTCCAGAGCTGTGATGCCCCTCCTTAGCTGGTGTCATCACCTATGACAACAGTGAGGGGGTTTGCTTGCAGAAGAGCAGCACATACGAACCTTTCCATTCTGATTTCACCAGCGAGGTGTGTTCCTTGCACAGGTAGCTGGGATTGCCTCATGTGCAAGCTACCTTGGCTTAGCACTTCCAAATAACCCTTCAAGCATGTGGTTTGCGTTATTCTCTTTTCTTTTTCCTGAGTAGAAGCTTTATTTGTAAACATTGACCTAGCAAATCAAGAAGTTACACCTAGATTTCGCTATAAAAATAAAGCTTTCATACTGAACTTTCACCTGGGGACAGTGTTAATGCCGCAGTTTATTGTCTTTATTGATGATCAAAAGTTATCACACATCATGCTTTTAAAGGAGATTTTGTGGAGCTAGCTCCCTCTGGGATACCCATTTTAATTCATGGTTATTTATTTTTTCCTGTCTTTCTATACAGACTGCTTTTTTTCTAAAGGAACGCATATCTACACTCTGATGCAGCCACATCTACCATACAGCTATTTACTCATAAATCAACTGACTCATTATTTCAGAGACCAAGAAGAACAAAGTTGGTTCAGTGAATTATGTCAATACGTGCTCTTTCAGAGACTGACTAAAACCAGTTCCTAAAACAAGCTGAAAAGCAGCACAGCCTTGACCATTGATTCGCATCAGAGAATTTCGATCAAGCACTTGCAGTGAGCCTGGTGTTCCCGTCTCACAGTTGTCCAAGACTCAAGAAATTTCAGCCTCAAACTGGTATAATATGGTGGCAAGGGTGTGGTTACATCATGAGGTGGTTTCACTAGGGACTACTCTTTGGATTGTCCAAATCATTCTCAAGGCACCAATGAGCGCTTCACAATTCTTTTCTTTTTTATTTTAAATGGTGATGTCTGCTGTGCAGGGCTTTTTTCTTTAGCCATAGAAGGATAAAAATGGAATTTCATCTTTTGGAATATATTTGAATACAGAAAGGAGTATCCCTGTATCAGGTACCTATTTACTGCCCTTTCTCTTGCTTACAGTAACACTAAAATAATATTTGGGGGAAAAAAAAATCCATCAAGACCTCACTTAAGTGCTAATGAGCATTTTATTTAATATCTGTTTATCAGGCATAGTTGTAGGAGTTCTGAATCCAGTCAAGGTTCAGAAACTTTTTAAGGTACAGAAGCTCAGGTTTCCAATAAAAGCAACTGGCATCTTGCTTTTGAAGTAATAAATACCTGTAATGAAGTGCTGATGAGTGATTTATGTGCCAAAATAATTTGCTGGTTTTAATCAATGTATGTGCAGAATTTTTTACTGAAGAAAAAAAAAGAATGAATTGAGGTATATCCAGTAATTAAATGAGTGTCTAACAAATTTCAATTAGGAACAAAATTCTTATGACTAAATGGGAACTCTCATTAAAAGTTTATCTTAGAAGTTTATTTTTCTAATAGAATTACGTCCTATAATAATAAGACATTCAACCTGACAAAGAACCAGATTTTAAGTTGGCTTCTAAGAGATGGGGGATTCAGCTGAAGTTTCAGCGCAGTATAAAACAATGTGTGCTATGAAAAGAA
Organism: Eurystomus gularis; assembly: GCA_013400335.1. NCBI lineage: Eukaryota > Metazoa > Chordata > Aves > Coraciiformes > Coraciidae > Eurystomus > Eurystomus gularis. Next base: position 423,102 of record VZZY01000408.1, read on the forward strand.
CAACATCCAGCCTTACATACGTGTGCTGTGAAGATGTTCAGCACTGTGGCATTAATTATGTATTTGCTATTCACTGCCAGTGAGTATACGACGGTCCATTTGCACATGTTTATTAAAAAAATCAAATCTGACTAAACGGTTCTTTTCTGCAGCTGTACAAGTGTGAAGTTGTAGAGCTTTGAGCAAGGAGAAATGGGACTGAAGCCAGGGCAGAAGAGTGCACCAGCATTATCACAGATGTCATCCTCTATAATTTATAGAGCAATTTGCATTTCTGTTAGGTTGAATCAGTCATAAACGGAGAAGAGACTCTAAAGTTACATGAGTGTACTACTCTTAACTCGTAGGATAGCAACAGAAAATGACTTACTTGTGTTAATAGAGGCTAAACAGCCTTCAGATACTTGTGGAAAGAGATGGAATGGCCATTTTCGAGCTGTTGGGGTTGGCAGGGTGAGAGTCGAGATTACAATTCAGGGTGAGGGTTTCACAATCCCTACTTTATTTAGCAAAGCAAGTAAGTTAGTTTTCAGTGGCACACAGTTATAGCATTCACCCAAATGTTTTCTGCCTGTGTCAGTGTATCACTGAACACAGGCGGTATTGCTGATGAGTGAGCTTCAGACAGTCTATAGCAGGAGAACTGGGCCATCCAGAAGAGCACCAATAAAGAGTTATGATGCCATTACCTGCCATGAACTCCATGCAGATGGAGCTCTACAATTTATGCAAAGCCAAAGTCAAGTAGTCAGCCTGAAGGAGACCAAGAGACCTTGAAAACTACCCTGCAATTACAACTTGTGGATTTTATATGGGAATTTTCTTTGTAATTTGAAGCTTGATGCTACTGGTGAGCTGTTGGAAGGACTCTGAGCAAAGACAGTTTTATTGCAAATATTCTTGCCAAAGGAACAAAAAAACCCAATCAACCCTGCATGTTTGATTTATAATTAACAGGAATAAAATTCTAATCACAAATGTAGCTGCCACATCTAGGCATGGTATAAATATTTTATGCAGTGCTTCAAAGTTGCATGTAATGTGCACTGTAAAATTTGAGTATTATGGTAAATGAAGTTATTAAACCTTTAAACAAGAAATTCTGAACTTTCACATTTATGGAAACACTGGCGTGTTTGAACAATGATCCCATAAACTACAGCATGTAATAAAAAAAGCTTATCTCTCTGCAGAATGTGCAGGAATATAAATGTCTCATAAAACAGGTAAAAATGAAAACTTGAAGGTTAAAAGGACTTGGGATAAACACTAGTTTCTGAATTCTGCTCTCAAATATATTCATAAACTGTAGTTATTGTTTTAAGGTGCAAGCTGTTCTTTAAGAGGTGACATCACCCTGGTTATTCTTGGGTCAGGTTGTAAGTTTAGGAGCTTCATATGTACTTTTTGTAGGCAGCTCTTCTGCACCTTACCTATGGAAACAGAGAACTGTCATTATTTCTGTTTGTTTTTCTGTTGGTGGCTAAGCTCAGCAGTACATAGATTTGAAGGACCAGATATTACCAGGACACCTCAGCTGTAAATGCGTGGAAAGCTTTGGGAAGCCAGGTCACTCCTCTGATGCTGGCAGGGTGCCCAAAACACCCAAGTGACACGGTACTCTGGTTTCCAGAGTTCTGCGTGTCACTTCAGCCAGCCCTGCTCCAAGTGCCAGTCCTGCTGTGTAATCTGTGTGTCTGGCAGATGGCAAACCTGATTAGTATTGATCGGTGGAGAGCCTGAAAGAGATCTGCTGGAGAGTGGAGCAGAAGAGAGCAGTCAGACACCTGCGCAGCTGCCCGCAAACACCGCAGAGAGGATCTTCCCGTGTTCTTACCACGGTCATCTCAAAAGTTATTGTGCCTTATATTATTGGTAATTAGAGGCTCTGCCCAAAAAGCTGTTAAGTGCCCATTTCTCGTCCCTTTCTTTTTCCTTAGAGAGATGCTGTGAAATAGAGTTATAACATTTCATAAACAAAACACTGCAGCCAATTACAATGCAGAAGGTGGCATTTTTAGAAAGCCTGAAGGCTACTCAATGTTGTATATAGTGTATATATAATGTAATATTCGGATATTGCATATATAACGTATTATTGCATATATTGTATTGAGTGAGGATTGCTGATGAAGTTCTTTTCAATGGCCTTACAAGACACGAAGAAAAAATAAAAGTGAAATCTGACTTCTAAACAGGCCTGCCAGAAAATGTAGGGAAACAAGGGAAAAAGTAGCAGAGGTGACAGTAAGTTTGGTAAATAGTATTCTTAGCTTTAACATAAATAATAATTTTGCCTGTTTCCTCTTCCTTATTTTCAGATAGTTTGCTAGGCTTCAAAAGCAAACACTTGTTACATAGAGGGGGTGTGTGAATTTGCCCTAGTCAGCAAAAACAGTCACCAAAGTCCTCCTTTAGAAAAGGGGCACGTGGTGGATGAAGCCACAACTGTGCCACAAGGTTGACCTTCTAATTCCGTGTGTAAGGATGAATAGTAGGAGGTGGGGAAAATTATGAACTGTAGAATGACACAAAGAAGTTTGCAGGTCAAGAGAAAATGGTGTAATTCATCTAACAAAGCAGTTAAGTTAAATTTGGGATGAATTGTTTGTCCGGATAAAGATCCTTTTCAGGCTTTTAATGTAAAGTTCAGCATTCTTTCTGATGGGGATTGGAACACCAGAGTATTATCCCTAAACACCAGAACACTGTAAAGAGCTCACTATTAAGGAGGTTTAGCTGGTCATTCCTGGGTCTTCTAGTAGAGAGGGATGTGATGCTTGCCTTTGTATGCTGTATCTTTGAACCCCCAAAATATGCATGTCATATTGGCTGACAACACAACCAGACACAGAGCCATAGCTATTTATCTCCTGTGAACACTAAATTACATAGCTTTTAGCCAACAGATGTAAAATCATCAAGCAATCATGATAATACAGCTTGTGCACTTGAGCGAGCTTGGAGTTCATTAGCCTGTGTGCATTCGTGGAAAGCCTGCGATATTTTATCAGGAAAACATTTGCAGTAAAAAGCTAAGTACCAAAGTAATCCATATTTTCAAACATTTCCAAAGGAAGTGGTTTCTGGTTTTAGAGCTGGAAATGGAGACATTTCTAGGAACTTGGCTGTAAAAACAAGCACGAAGGTGCAACCTATTCTTTAAATACTCTGTGAACTGTTTCACATCCTACCCACTGTTGCTCCCACAGAGTGTAATCTGAGAAGCAGCGTACAAAATGTCATGTTGAAAACAGATATCTGGATCCAGACCTGACCTTGAATAAGGAAAGGAAAAAAGTGCGTTTAACACAGTAGATTGGAGAAGAAATGTGAAGGCTATATCTGTTCCCTAAGGGGAATACAATCTAATAGAAGGTACCAACACAGAAAGAAATAGACTCGTTTACAAGCAAACTGGGAGTTCCTTTACAAATGGCATTCTTATAAAGAAAGAGGATCAACAAAACCACACCAGCTCTCTGTGTGAGAAGAAGGGGCTGGTGGAACAGTCTTGGTGCAGTATTACTATGTTTTAGTAACAGAGGTGAACAGCAGAAGACAGTCTGCTTTCAATAAAGTCAGTCCCGTCATTTTCATTTCACTGGGAGGTGGAAATCTGGTGAGTGAGCTGAAATACGTACAATGCACCTCTCTATATGTTGGTTCCTTTAGCAGTCATTGGGAAGAAATGGACCATGGGTGATGTAGGATGAAACTTCTATGTCACAAATTTCTAAAACTATTTGTAACTCAAATTTGCAATGCATTTCTAAAAAGAGCTTTCTAAAAATAGAAATTTGTAATAGAAACAGAAGTTTTGTATTACACCTAAATATACAGGAGATAACTCCTGCCTTTGCAGTGTCCTGTTGGAAGGGAAGAACAAACAGGATTTGTTTCTTTTCCTCCCTCTACTGATGTCACTTCAATTTTTGTTTCTGAAATGGAACTGCAGAAGCACTGGCAGACAGTAGATAGTAAATCATTACAGTTTTTCCTCATGTATGAAGAGTGCTTTTCAAAACAGAGGCTGTGACAAAGTTAACAGGCAGCATACTCTACTAATTGCTGTTCATAATTGTCATCTCAGGCTTGAACAGTCCTGCTTCGCAGAGAGTGGAAAGAATGAGAAATGAAATAATCTGGAACAGGAAGCTTATGGGCGGTTGATTTGCCTTCTTGTTTCATTTAAATCTATCTGTAATCCCAGAATAACTTTGCATATTATCTCTCAGACCTACCATCAATGCATCCATTCCCAGGGCTCTGGTTCCTCCAAAATCAGGAGGTGAACCTCGGCAAATTGACCACTCACATAAAAAATAGTTCTGTAAAAGCTAATTCTGCCCTGCGGCCTCTGGAGAATGGCGTTGGTCTCAGCAGCATGCTCTGGGGCCAAGAAAACTGACAGAGACTGCCTGTAGACACAAGCCTGGAGCCTCATGTTCTGCATGATGCCATGAATGGGTGAATGTCTTTAACCAAAGAACCAAAGAATGAAGATGCCCTGAGAGTATGAAAGGAGTTAGCGAGCAGCATAGAGTGAGATATTAAGGAAGAGACCTTAAAAATGCCAGTCTGGTTGTACTTAGGACAACTTTAAACATCTCCACTGCTAGAAGTTTGGTGTCATGAGCATTGGTAGATTGGTAGATTTTTGAGCAATGCCAACCAGTTTGTGGCTGCTTATAGAAAGCACACGGGAATGTCAGAAGGAAATGGCTGCACATGTCCTGGTGTCCCCCTGAGGTGGCACATGTGCCCAACAGAGTGAATGAGGCTTCCACTGACGATCTCATTAGCAAAGTTTTTCTAAATGAAAGCACCAACCTTACTAACTGGTGTCAGAAGTGTGGAGAACCAACTCAAGTTTTTATTACTACATTTTCACAGTTTTGCTGAGCATTGCAGACATGTTAAAAGAACTAATATAGAGGACAAGATATCAGCTTGTGCCTGAGACAGCAATTCATCGTCTCAGCTTTTGTTAGGGCATGGAACATCTTCTTCTAAGGAATACAGCAGTGATGACACGGGAAGCTATCAGCATGAAGGAGTTAGTGTCAGGTACCAGTGATGAAAGAACAAGAAGATAAAATATGAAAGGAACAGTTGGTCTAACTACTGCAACACCAGAGCTGTCAAAAATGAAAGAGCATTCAAGGAAATGAAGAATGGAAGGACTAAAATGTGGTTCCAGAAAAGTCAGGCTAGAGCTAGAAAATATGTCAGGCAAAAGATGGGACCTGCATGGCTTTGCACCCTAAGCTGATGGACTTAGGTTCCTAGAGGATGACATCTATGGCAGTGTTTTATCTTGTTCTTCTCCTTTATGTGGTGTTTTTCTCTCTTACTCATTTGTCCCTGCTCCTTCCTGCATAAGGATATAACACCTTCTAATCCTTCTGTGAGAGCTTAAAGGCTCCTTATACTGGATTGCTTCTAAATATTGAATCCTGGACTAATGGCAGCCTGGAAAGATGCTTCCCAGCACCATTACTGCATTGGAAGGGAATTCTTGCAGGAACTTGCAGTGACTTGAGTTCACTCCACACAGGCAAACTGTCTCATGGGAAAAGCCAAGTCAGAGCTCATTAAGCACTGCTTACGTGGAGTTCAGGACAAATAGTACAAGTACTGCATATCAGCACAAAAATATGTATCACTTAACGTAGGCTCACCCCGGTCTGACTTTATAAATTGTTAATAAATAGTGCCAAGGCCTACCAAGATACTAAGCTGGCTTAATGATAAACTAAAAGCTTTCCATTTCCTTGCCTTGAAATAACAACTCCCATGTGTTTTTTACAGTTATTACCTTCAGGGAATTTAGACTTTCATAAGTGCTTTGGCTATTTACTTTATTTGCTAATGGAGTTAGCTGGGCTGTAATGTGAGGAAAGTTGAAAAGGCAAAACCGGTTTGTGTTTAGAAGTGCCTGGCAATTTGCAAAGGAAATAGTAAAAGTAAATTAAAAAAAAAAAAGAAAAAGTGAGTCTGTTATTTCTAATAATGCAGGGAGATGCGTTCCCTCTAATTTAGCTGCCAGCCTAAGCATGCTCCCGGTGAATTTTTAGCTGAGCAGCCCAGTTTGCTGGGTGTAATTGTTTAAATTGCTCCTAGGGAAAAGCAGGCACGTCTGCAAACCTGCAGAGTCACCTTGGACAGTTTGCCGTCTCCATTGCTTATTCAGGCAATTTTCAGATCTTGGGAAGACAGCCCAATGGAGATGGGCTGGTGTGTTGCAGAGTGGTTGTCTGGGTGATAGACCTCATCTGGGTGATATGGGGTGACACACCCTGATAGTCCCATCCCTGGCTGAGGGGGTCTGCTCCAAAAGCCACCAGGTCCTCAGGCATGAGTGCTCTATACTGCTGAGGTTCAGGCAGTTAGGAAGATGCAGGAGTTGTCAAGAAGGCAAGACCCAGGAGGTCGCTCAGGGAGTGGCTGGGGAAGACTGGTTCTGTTATGTAGGCTAGGAGGCCTGGATTCAAGATCCTGGTTTTGGTTGGCTAGAATACACCTGTCTTTGAAATCTTCCTACAATCATAGAATCATGGAATGGTTTGGGGCAGAAGGGACCTTAAAGATATCTAGTTCCGACTCCCCTGCCATGGTAGGGACACCTTGCACTAGACCAGGTTGCTCAGAGCTCCATCCAACCTGGTCTTGAACACCTTCAGGGATGCAGCATCCGCAAACCCTCTGGGTAACCTGTTCCCATGTCTCACCACCCTCAGAGTGAATTTCCTTATAACTTCCAATCTAAATCTCCCCTCTTCCAGTTTGAACCCATTACCCCTTGTCTTATCACTACATATTCATGCACCTTCGCTTTCTCCTCCTCTCCTCTGGCTCAAGCAAATGCCTGCCCATGATAGACAACCTGCGCATACTCCTGCACACTACATTGATGGTGTTTTACTTGTGTGTGAGAAAAACAGCAAGATGCCTTATTTTTTCATTGCATTATGACCATCCCAGATGCCGTCCAAGGGCAGAGGCTGAGTCTTAGTGCAGAATCACAGATATTCCTTGCTCTAAAAGCCCTGTTACTATCCCATCTGCTGTTTGTTTGCTGCAGCGTTGTCAGATTTCAAACTAGGAGAGGAAAACAGAAACTACTGCACCAAACAAGGCTGTTTCATGGGCTGAATTTCATTAATGTAGTCTTTTGAAATGAGTTTAACTAAGGCTTTTTAGATGTTTCTGTCAAATCAATTATTTAAACAGGCACAAGATGTTAGATACCAAATGAGGCAAGCATCTAAATCCTCAGAAAATTAACTGTTAAAATAGCTCCCTTGCTTTTGCTGTTTTGTTTCTGTTGCCAATGCTTAAAGGGCTCCTTGCAGCAAGCTGTGTAATTAAAATGACTGCATGAGTTAGAAAGAGAGACTCATCTGAGAGAGCTCTTGTAAGTACTAACCTTGTTTCTGTCTTCTGATAGACCTGAGCTTGCAGGGCGGCTCTGGGGCATGTCCATCCCTGAAGTCATGCAGACATTGTCAGGAAGATGCTGGCAGCAGGAAACAGGCCAGTCTGGCAAGCATCACTGTTTTCCACCATCACTGAAATGCAAAAACTCAAATTAAGGGAAAGTTCTTTGTCTTTCCAGGAAAACAATGTACAGCTTTAAACAAACCAAGTAAAAAATGCACTGTCATCCAGCTGCTTTATTTACTTTAAATCCTCCTGAGGCTAAGGCAGTGACCTGAGTGGACAGGAGTTTATTTAATATTGGAGTGAATCATTCTTTTCTATTGCCCTCGATGTAAGAGAAGGGAGCTGCAGGAAAAGCTGTTGATCTGGCCAGCCTGTTAAGATCCCAGAGCTGAGCAGGAACATGGACTGTAAACCAAACCATGTTAATCTTGAAAATCTTTAAGAACCCCAAATGGAGGAAACCAGAAGTGCTGGCTGAATGTGAGCTGGAGCCAGGCTGAAGTACAGCTGGAGCAGCAAAGCTGCGCTCTCCATCTCTCCCATCCACAGGAGACCTTTCCAGTTTGGAGGACTGTGAACCCACCTAATGAGGAGTTTCAGTGCACGCTGCGAGCTCTAACAGAACATGATTGAATTTCCCTTTTACTGCTTTGCTGCTATTGCTGTGCAGTGACCTGTGGAGTTTGTTAATAAACTGCTATGCCCATTATTGTTCCTCATTACAATAGACGTTACCAGCATCCTCCCTTTCCTCTTCTCTCCGGCAGATTCAATCACTTTTATCTTGGCAATGTATTAGTAAATTAGTACTATAACTGAGACACTTTATATATTCAACTGTCTGAAAGACAGACTGCTCGCCTGCTTCTACAGGCTTGAATATAACGTTGTTAAATACAGAACTTGTGTAGGGCTCACAAGTTGTGTAATTATTTCCGCAAGCTGTTTTCTCTGTTAAGTAAAATTTTTAATTCTTTTTTCCTCAGCGCCCTCCTCAGAGGGTAAGTATTCTCATAAACGCAACCTTCAAATAATCATGTTTTTACTACCAGTATATAATTTAATTTGAAAGGAAAGGAGGGGAAAGTTTACAGGGCTCTTATTATCCGACTGTTACATTTCATGATTAAATGCGTTAAAGCAATAATTCAGAGCAAAGGGGTAGTGCTGAGGGCAGGAAAGTTTACAGTGTAAACACTTAGCGAGCCATGCTGGATAGCCAGGTCTCTTATCTTGTGAAAATGATTTATAGAAAACAACTTGATTACATTTTCAGCCCTACTACCGCTGGGTGATTAGATGAGAGCTCTTTGTTGTTATGACTGTCTACTTTAACTAAACTTAACTCCATCTGCTTTTCATTTAGCAACCACCACCTCTCTCTAGCGGGCAGCTGCCAGGTAAAGAACAATTTGGAGGCTGATGCTGCTGGGGGTTTGCAGCCCTCAATTTGGCTCCCCGGCCTCCCACAGGCTTCCTGCCAGAAAGTCTGACATCACTTTAATCCCTCAGCGAGGTCTCTTGAAATAGCTCCTCCATCTTTGCTTATTTAGACTACAGATTTCTCATGCAGGGCCTCTTTTGCTGGGCTGGGACTGCTGGACATTCAGGCATTAATGGAGTGCAAGTACTACAGCCAGGAATATTCGGTATCATTATGCTTATGTCATCTGATAACACACTTGAAAATGGTATTGGCATGTGTGCCTGAAGGACCTGAGCATCACTTAAGTCTTATTACTATTGTAGGTGAGGAGAAAAAGACATAAACATCTGATTCATCCGACTCTATCTTGTGGCAGGCCCCTCACAGCAAGGAGTTCAGACTGTGTTTGGGAATGGCATGTGTGGAAGAAATACCAGGACAAAAATTAAAAAATAAGGACATCCTCTTTTGATCTCTTTTCAATGCACAAATGATTGCTGTCTCTGCTTTCTGTAATTTCATTTCATTTTTATGCTTTCTCAACTGCAAGCAAAAGGATGTAAAGCCCCTTGGACCTAACTCTGCTTTTGGAAACACTGACAAGTCCTGTGAGATAACCTGTGTGCTTGCTGGTGTTTGTGAGGACAGAATCTTTCATGTGGGAGCTGCAAATGGACGTATATGTTCACTGAGTATGGGTGAGGTGTCCTGGAAGGTGAAAGAAACACCTTAACTGGTCAGCTTGAGGGTTTGAATATTTGCATTTAACATGAAGGAGGGTCATAAGAAGGCCTTGGGCACTGCAGTGGTGCTCAAACTCAAATGTGAAGGCACACAGCAAATGTGAAGTACACAGCAAGTGACTGAGAGCCAGAAATGGGAACTGAAACTGCGTAGAACAGGAGAATTCTCTCCTATAAATCTGTGCACTTTATTCTGAGATGTACTTCCCCCTGCTCAGAGTTCATAGCTCAGACCTTTGACCTTAACTAAGGGCTTAGTTATCTTTCTTTTTAAAGACAGAAAAGACATCCCCTCCCTCCAAAGAGGAAGGAGAGGGTCCTTGCCCACCTCTAGCATAGGGACCCCTCTTGCATTGCACCCCAGGGATCCAGGCTCAGGCCCTCCATCCTTCGGCAAGGGTTTTAAGCCCCAGGATGCCCAGGATGTGTCTGCATCCTCAGGTGCGCTCTCAGCACTCTGCCTCCCAAGGAACAATAAAATATATTCACCAAGGAGGAAAGAGTAATCATTTGACTTAGGAATTACAGCCACCACCTGGGGCTAAGCAAAGCTGGATTCTAGTCCTTTCACTGAATGATTAATATAATAAAACTGTGCAGTGGGGACTGAGTAGCACATAATTTATGCTTCAGAGCACTGTTTCTCAGTAGGCAGGTGGGTGGGGGGTTAATCTTTAGGCTTTATCCCAAAAGCCTGGCTTGGGAAACCTACTGTAACAGGGATGTTATACTTTGCTCCCCTTCAAGGGCTGGACCATGAATGTTCCCATCTCTTTCTTTCCCTTGAGGCACCATGTTGCTCATCCAATTCCTTCCTTTGGTTAGTGGAAACCTCTCCCTAGGAAGTGTTGTCCTATGGCAAGCCACAGGGAGTGAAGGTTAAAAATGCTAGTTAAACCAATGAGGCTATGGGCTTTTATGTCCAGCTGAAGTGCAGGGGAGGAGGTTACGTGTGCATTCAGGAAAGCTGCTTCTTAATGCCTCAGCAGCCCCTGGCTCTTCTCAGGTGCTTAGAACTCCATCCCCTTCACCTGCTAAATCTAGTTTAAAACTCTGTTTATAAGTCCAGCCAGCTTGTTGCCCAGGATACTCACAGGAACATATACCACCTCAAGGAAGACAAAAAGCATTGCCAGATCCGGATCTCACAATTACCAGGAGTCCCTAGCTTTGCTCAACCCTCCCAGCCCAGCACCACTTGTGGATCAGATTAGGGGCTCGTATTGGATGCTGGAGAAAAACTGTGTAGAAGAAACTCATGGTGAATGGTTATGAAACAATTTGCCTGAAAGGAAACTTTCTTCCCTGCTCCTAACCTTCAAGTTGTGTTTGGCAGGAGCTGGTGCAGGCTGCATGACCCAACCTTTTCCACAGTGACTCAGCGTTACATTGCCTACAGTTCTTTGTAAAGCAGCCATAAGGTGAAGTCTGTTTTCTTTTCTGTAGAAATAGGGACAGCAGATGGCTTGTGGAAGAAACTAAACTACATTTCAGGTCCTCCTGGGGCTTGTTTAACTCAACCTTCCACATAAATAGTCAGATTGTATTTACTTGCCAATGAAGAAAAGTCTATTTCCAAGTTCTTTTCTTTTCAGAAGACATAAATGTCAGCAAAGGTTGAGATAATGTGCAAGCAGTTTTAGTAAATGAGTAAAACCAAAATCTAAATTGCAGAGGGAAGATAATAATATCAGCACTTTTATTGTGAAAGGCTAAAATAAGAGTGGAGAATCAATTTCATGAACTTTCTGAGATTTTACAATAACAAATCTTAGTCTGCCATACACAGATCTGAGCTGGTAATGAGCAATCAGACCTTTCGTTTCAGGCTCTCTGATCAATTTATTTAGTCTTTATGTGACTGGCACATTTTTAAACTAATTTGCTTTGGCATTTCTAACAGTCATTTCCAAAAAATCATCTCTAGAGGTTTTGCATATCTTCCTAATAGTGAACTGAGCTTGCTAAAGTGTCAGAAATTCGTCACTTCAGTGTCTACTTGCAGTCTATAATTAAGGCAGAGGAAATAGCCTGTGATTTGCAGTGCAGGCTGATAAAAAGTATCTATTTTCTCAAACAATAAACTAGGTTTATATGTGTTTTCATCTAATGCTCATGTTACAAATTTATCTGACACAGGACTGTCAAGTTAAATTATCTTCCAAAAGGTCATTGAAAGGGATATATAAACAAGCATCACAAAGGAGGTGAGGACCTTACAAGAAGTTGTATCTCCTATTATTTAAAGATTGTGTACAACTTGTCACTGAAACATTGAAATTTAACTCACAGATCTCCTTCGTTGAGATTAAAGAGGTTTAAAAAAGAGGTTTTAAAAGATATTTCTTTTTTTCCTATTTCTACTATACTTTTCCATTTTTTTTAACTGAACTTCACTGAAAGCTTCCTAATAGATATAAAGACACAAAGTCCATAACATGGAGTGAGAAGCTAATCAAATGCCACGTAATTACATTATTGAGCTTCACAAAAGAAAATTAATGGCAGGGAATTCTGTGAATGATGGAGCCTCCTGCCTTGCTGCAAAAAAAGCCACCATGATGTATTACCTGAGTAAAATGTCTATCCAGTCTGTCCCAAGGTAATCAAGAAGTGTCCTGAGAGTGTGCTCCAGAGCTGCTCTTCTCCCTGCTGGTATGGTAGGGGGCATGCGGGGTTCATGGCCATGTGCCAAGGAGCACGTACTCAACAGCGATCTCAAGAACACTTCTTGAGATCTGCCTTTATTGCCACAGCCTCAATGTGCCAAGTAATTTTCATCCTTGCTAGAAAAAAAGCCTACTGACACCATCTCCCTCTCCCAGGTTCCTGGGTCTTGAGTGCTGAACTAACAAGACATAACTAGGTGCCAGATTTTAGTTCATAATACGACCCTGGTACAGCAGTGTCGGTAGTCAGGACACAAGCTTTGAGAAATGCTTTAATTAGCTCTATGAGGTTATTAGCTCATTGTTAATGCTATTTACATAGCGCTTCTTGCTATTGCTAAATTAAATATACCCATAATGGATGTGATAACATCCCAGAAAGAAAATGCTTCTTGTAGTTGTGGAGAGATACTTCACACCTCTGTTTGTTTCTGAGGAAAAAAATGCTAGATAAACTAGTCCTACTTCATTTAGCCTCTGGGGATATAATATCCTCCAAGAAGTAATATGGGACCTAGATAACAGCAAACACCTTTTCTGAAGAGAAAATATAGAAATATTATGTTATAAATCAAAGACAAGAGTGTAAAAGATAAAGGTGCTTTCAGCCTGAGAAGATTGAAAGGAGGGCAAGATACCAATGAAAACACTATCTAGGAATGGAGAGCAAGGCTTAATGAAAAAATACTGTGCTCAAACAGTCCTGTCTGGAAACCTAAGAAAAGTGTAAATATGAAGAAGGAGAGAAAACCTTCAGAGTGATCACTGGAGGCATTATCTGAGAAAAGCTTCAGGAGCTGAAAAAGGACTATTTTAGAAAGTGAATATGTCAAAGTACATGGTAGCCTATAAAACTCTGTCAGCGAAGTTTTTTTCTTGAGATTTCCGTTTGAATTCTTTCCCGGGTAAATCTCACATTTCACAAGAGGTAACGACAAGAAAATACTTCTGCAGAGGAAGCAAGAGAAGCATGTCATGGTGGCAGTCGGGCACAAGCCGTGCTCCAGGCCAGGGAGGATGGCTTTCCCAGCCTGGAGCTGGGAAAGATGGGATTTCCAAGGCACCTACACCCCTGTTACTACGTCCAGCGGTTATCTCTGGTTTGAATCCCCAAGATATTTCAACCTTCATCAGAGTTCCCATGCTAGAGCTCCTGGATGTGTTTGCAAATGTGCTCTTTTTGCCCTCTGCCCTTTTAACATTTAAAGGGAGTTTCAGGCTAACTTTTGTAAACTGTTGGTGCGGCGGTCAGCTCTTTGGCTGCTGGGAGCGGGTGGTTTCTTCAGAGCTGTCGACAAGCTTTTAGGAGCTTTTACACACCTGTTATTTCTCATTTCTGAAGCCACATGCTTCTCATCCCCCGGGGTGAGGATGTACACACGTATGCTTTAAGTTATGTTTAAAAATTAATACGCAACTTGATACTGAAAGGAATCTTAACCTTGGACCTTTTCTTGCCGCTGTGTAACATTTCCTTATGTAGATATGATGGACTCTCTTCAGGAAAAATCATCCCAGTTACCTGAGGGATAATTCCCACATGCCAGATTTATTAAGGAGGGAAAGTTGGAGAACATCCTACTTCAAGTGGGAAACAGTGAGTCATGGTGATGACAAAAAGAAACATGATTCACATTGTCACATTTTCAGGTATTTCAATTCCTCAAATATCATAGGTAATGATTCATCGATTCTTTACAGATTTCCAAGTGCTTCTAATGTTTTGTTCTAACAGCTGCTTTGTGTTGGCTGTTGGTTTTAGGAGTCTTACTCTAAAAATGAGCAAAGCCTTGAAAGCATGCACTTCAGGGTTCTACAGAAAGAACAGGCTCCTTGCCTTCACAAGCAACCCCAAAACTCCTCAAACACAATTACTGGGATGTTGACCTAGACGTCTGAAGTGTTCATTGCAGTTCGGATCAGAAAGTAAAGTGATCTGAGGAACTGAGGGGAAAAGACTGAGTGAGAGGTGGAAATTGAACACAGAAGCTGTATGTGAGTTAGGATGGGCAGTCATCCCACCTTTTACTAGCAGGGCAGAATTTTGATGGATATGGGTATTATTTACTTTTATGCAGCCCCCTGAGAATTATTTCAAACCGTTCATTGACCTTTTAGGAGGCAGGAGGGGTCTCCACAGCACCTGGCTTTCTGCTCTCATTTCCTCTTCACTTCAGGCTTTTTATAGAATGATCCCTTTGCCCTGTAAACTTCCAGTGAATTGAAATGTAAAACAAACCCGGCTGAGTGCAACACTCAGCCTCCCTCAACGCCCCACCGCCAGGAATTTCCCTCTGTGCTGGGAGATTTAATAGTAGAGCTATTGCTCATGTACCAGCTACAGCAAGAGCAATCACGGCAATAGCAATCTCATTGCTATCTCCGTTTTTGTGACTGTGGATAAGACCCTATCTTGCAGCATTCGCTGTTTCAGTAATAATGATGCTGTTCCTGCTGAATGTACAGAATATATTTCATGAGGCATTTGCCTTTCTTTTTCATGCCTTTGTGGAATTGCTCTCCCATTCACAGTATTTAGCGATTCACAGGTCTAGTATTTCTGTGCCAAATTATCATTTTTTCACATATTTAAATCACAGTTTTATAGTCCACTGACATTGTCTTTTAATGTCTATTCCTGCGGACTCATTTGGTGCAGATTATCAGTTTTCCTGCCACCTTCCCAATGCTGAATTTCAGTAGGCATTATGGCTTGCCTTAGGATGCTCAAATTGGAAGTGGCCCCTTTTCCATACGCAGCATTCCTACCTCCTCATCCTTCCAGCCATGTATCTTCTGAGTCTCTTCTCTCCTTTCACATAGGGCGTTTATTCCTGTTCACTTCAGGTTTTTTTTTCAATTTTTATTTTGCTGGCATTTTCAGCCTCTTTTCCTATGCTTGCCTGTCCACCCACCCTTCTCTTTTACCACACGCATACCGAAGGGGTGTGTATGGATGGAGCAGACTCACTGTCAGAGGGGTGCTCCTGTCAGTTGCTGAAGTAATTCCAGTACCTACCGAGCAGATACGATCTGAGAGTGTTAGAAAATGAAGATTTGCTGAATTCAAAAGATTTCCAACAAGCCCCAGTTGCTTCTCAGTCAGCTAGTCTGACAATCAGACTATCACGTGCCACTGATGTGGTGCTGAGGGACGTGGTTTAGTGGTGACCTGACAGTGCTGGATTAACGGTTGGGCTCGAGCTTAAAGGTCTTTTCCAAACAAAATGATTCTATGATGTCTACCACATCCTGGGTCCAATGGTCTTTCTCTTTTGAGTAGCACATCTTCAAAGCAAATTACACTGCTCTGATTCAAGGATGATGAGAATTTAGGAGATAGTTGCTTTTCTAAGCAGTTTACTTCAGGAAATAATCTGTTGAAGTGTTACTGGGTTTTGGAGCTTATTTTGTATTAGAATTTATCTGATTCAATTTCTTGGGTTTTCTTATGCCTTTCTCACTAATAAAAAAATATATACTCCCCTCTGCTTTCTCCTTGTGAAGGCATTATACTCTGTAATCAAATCACTCCTCGGTCTTCTCTTTTAATAAGCTAACCAGATTTGAGCATTAAGCTTTTAACAGCAAGATGTTTTCTCCAGCAAATAACTACTGTGGTTATCTTTGGAGATCTCCTGAGGCCTCTAAACCCCGCTATAAATGCAGCCACCAAAATTGCCTGCTGTTATTTCAGTACTAGCCTCACCTATGTTTCGCACAGGGATAAAATTACTTCTACATCGTGGATTATAGGGTTCAAACAGACCTTTCCACTAATGCGTGTCACTCAGAGGTATTAACATGGCTGTCTTCCCTGCTGTGAATTTTAATTCTTTTCAGAGTCTTTGCTTTCCAGGGTACAGTCCTGCATTCTGTCAGTATATTCCATCTGTGAAGAGACATTTTCTTGTGTGGCTTCCCTGTCTTCATTACTATTTAGCAGTTTCTCAAAGCCCCTACTTTTTAGCAGAAGCACTTTTTCTCCTTGCTTTGTAGCTTCCATTGTCAAACAATCACGGGAGAGTAGTGGGGCCCTGTGCAAATCCCTCATGAAAGGTTTACTGGACTGATGACATTCATAACATGATTTCTTTTTCACTTAGTACTGAGAAGTGCTTATTGAGAAACTTGCTCTGGTTTGTAGTTTGCAAAACGTTACACTGGTTTGGTTAGTGAACCATAAGTGATCCATGAATGCTTGAAGTCCTATTTTCCCTGTATTACTAATAACTCCAAGGCAACCAAAGCTATGTTGAGGGCTCCATGCAGCATTGTTCTGCCTTTTTCCCCACTGCCTTTCCTAAACAAGTTACATCTGACTTTTATTTCAAGCATACAGGGTTTTCCACAAGCTTCTAGTACTGTGGCTTAATAGTGTCTTTTTGATTCCTGAGAAGGTAAATTTTCTGTTAATCTTACACAACTCATCTCTTCACATCCCTGCAAGTCATTGTACGCTCAATTAGATGGGTGGATTTTTTTTTAGTTCACAATTAGTAGTCCCTTCCTTCCACCTCTTCCTTGTCTAAGAGTCTTCTACCCTCTGTAAAATGGCCCCTTGTTCAAACAAGACAAGTCACATCTGTGCTAGTAACAACTTGTCGTTGATCTTCCCATGAGCTGAGAATGAGCAGAGAGGCAGCCACCTGGCCTTTCCTCCAAAGCCTGGTATTCCCTACAAAGCCCCTCATGACACCCTCCCTTTGGTTCAGTCAGCGACATGTGGAGGTTTGTTATCCGACTTTATTTTCCCATCCAGACCTGCAGTCACATTTCACATTTTTGTGCCGGAGACTCAACTCACCACCATGCTGTGACGAAGCCCCTTGTCTGCATTGTATTCACAAGTCGATGCTGATGATTTTTTATTACCTCACGACGTCTGGAAGGATCATTAGTGGTGGCTCGTTTTGTACCGAAAGGTTCTCTGTAATTTTCAGTTTCTTTAATAAAAAAATAAGATTAACACAAAGCACAGCACAAGCTGTGACATAGAGAGACCTGTGTATAACTGACACTAGTCTTAGACAGCTGTGTCTAGTTGGTGCTGTCAACCCCACATAAAATATATACTCTATAAACTGGGACTTAGCATGGTGATATTAAATCTACATTTATTAATCAGGCACAGCCCTCTTCCAAACAATTCATTTCCTCTTGTTAATAGAAAGTTTTGAAGAATCTTGAAATAATTGATGTCCACAATGAGATGGGAAAATCTGGGTGCTAGCTGGATTTATGTTTCCAAAGGAGGAATGTATCCCAAATCATTCTTGCTTAATATTTGGCATAGGCGACATTTAAGAGGTGTACAAAGGCATTATGGATTGTTCTGTATTGAAGGGCTAGGTATCTGCATTTTATTCTGGTAACCAAGAGGAAGCTTTTTTTAAGGGAACACAGCTTTTGCTTCCATTTTTCTGCAGGAGATTGATTTCTGAAATGTTAATATAATTTTATCATTTTCGGTTTTTTTCTGTATTTCTAGAGTACACAAGAACATACACTCCCACTTAGATACTTCTTGGGTTTGAAAAGTTCTCATGGAAACTAATGTATCCTGCCTTGTTGACACATGATATGCAAATTCCCCCTTTTTGCTAATTGTCTAAATCATTTCAGCCAGCTTAAATCACTGGAAGGCCTTGAAATACATTCGTTCTTCCTGAAATCAGAAGAAATTCTGCTCTTCATTTCAACTGGGCTACAGCATGTGCTAGTCTTCAGTCAAGTGGTTGCACTTCTGAAGGCACACAAGGAATAATTATGAAAACAAAGTGACTAATGGATAGGCCCCTCTTTACACTGTAAAAGATTTTCCTGTCTCTTCAATCAAAGCCAGGCTGATATTTTCTTCAGTTCGTTATAGGCGGATTTGTTTGGGGTTTTCTTCATTATAAGCTACTTTATTGAGATGTCGAAATGTAATTCATGAAATTATTTAAGCTCTAGGAACCTCATTATGTTTAGAAAAAGGGTGCTGTAAATGAACTGTTTTTAGAAACTCTTCCTGTCTCAGAAAAACTCCTTGTATAAATATTTAAACTGAGAATATCCTTTATTATTACCTTTTGACACTAGCTGCCAGGTGGCAGATCTATTTATATTTTAGTTTGCTTTAATTTCATGTATTGGTTTGGTGATTAAATTTCATATGAAAAATTCAAGAAAGTGCAGACAATAATAGTAAATATCAATTCTGTGATCTCTCAGATGAGCGAATTCAACAGAATTGCTAAGAACTGATCCATTTTCTCCATGCCAAACAGTACTTTCTTTTAAATATTATGCCACACATGGATAAATTACATTAATGTTCTCTAACAGAGCTGTATCTTCAAAGACAAAAAGAAGATTAAGGGAGAAAAAGAACTGGCTATTCTAGATCAATTGTGAAAGGCACAAATGAAAATATAGTTTAACTTTACATCACAAATGCATCTGCTACTGAAGCTCAGCAACAAAACAAGCAACTCAAATAAACTGGCTTTCTGAGTTTTAATTCAGTTCTAACCCTGAAGTACTGTCCTGTCAACAGTGTTAATTTCCAAGGAATGTTGAATAGGTTTTTTTCTGGATAATTCCAGGACAAAGCTTTAAAATGCTGCCCAGACCATCAGGCACTAAAACAAGAAACCCCAAAATGGATTTGTCAAGGTCTTCACTTGAGAGGGGAATACATAGAGATTCAGGACTAACATATAGCCTATTAAATAAATTAAAGAAAATAATCTGAAAATAATGCAAACAGAATGCAAATCACTGTACCATACATGGAAGATAACCATGCAAGCCAGCCATCCTGGTTTCCATACATTTTTCTCACTGTCATTAAACTTTTGTTAAGTTTGCATCTGGATAATATTAATTAGAGATAAACGTATGCAATTATTTCGCTTTCCAAACATGGTAGAGATTTTCCAAAGACACTATATATAGAATCCAGAGCGTGTATGTAAACTGGTACATATGGGAGGCAAAAGGATGCTGAAGCCCTTGATAAATGGTTTCCAGGGAAAATAAGTAGAAGAGGTTGTGCATGCAGGTGCATCAGTTTGGACCTGAAGTGACCTTGTGTTGAGAGCCTGCCCCATTGCTCCATCTTGAAAGGAGCTTCAAACCTTAGACACAGTGGGTTGGAGCAAGAGCGAGTTCATACTGTCATCAGAGCTTGGATTTGCACTCCATCCTAAAGATACAGTTGCCAAAGGTACCAGTCTCTGTATGTTAGAAGAGTTTTCCCCCCTTAGCTTTCATCAGTGTCAAACAGCTCAGAATCCTTTCCTACGGAAGAGCTGCCCTCCCACATTGTTGTGTCCATCTCAGATGGTAAAAGATTTGAAAGATGCTGACAATTGTTTATCTTAGTCTTAATGTTATGGTAAAAAGCAGCATCTAACAAGACCAGTAGGATGAAAATATCCCTAATTTTATTGTAGGTCCAAATTAAAAAGAGAGAGAGAGAAAAAATCTTCTTTTCATTGTTTTGAGTTTGTGGTTTTGTTGATTTTTGTTCATTTAAAAAGCTAATATATGATCTTTCAAGCCTTAATCCAATGTTCAAGATCACTTCCTAAGTTGCTATAAATTTATCTACTATCTTGGAGGCAAATTCATCCTTATTATACACATCATCATGAATTTAAGTGGAATTATCCTTAAAACAAGGAGGAGTTTCATAACCTTTCAGTGCCTGGGAAAAATAAAATGGACCTTACTGTATGACAGTCATATGTTCTAACTCAGTTACAAAATGCATTAATTTATAAACAGTGACTTCTTAAGGCTACTGTGTTCATTAAATACTTGAAAAAAATATATATAAACAGCATTGTTTTTATATGGTTTGAACACACTAATAAATATCTGCAGCTTTCACAACTGGTTGTAGAACCTCATTTTTCTCCTATTAATATATAATATATGTGCAAATTTCTGGGCTGAATTACATTATTAGAACTAGCGGGTCATGAAGCGCAATTATTTTTCGTAGACTATATGTTA
Organism: Eurystomus gularis; assembly: GCA_013400335.1. NCBI lineage: Eukaryota > Metazoa > Chordata > Aves > Coraciiformes > Coraciidae > Eurystomus > Eurystomus gularis. The sequence goes on from VZZY01000408.1 coordinate 443,396, forward strand.
TGAGAGTAATAGAAAATTGTTCTCCAGATCACTTCTTTTCATTAAACGTCTTGAACTGTTCTCTGAAATTGAGTTTTTTTGCTGAAGAGGAATTGTAGTCATGAGTGAGCTTGAGATATTTCTGTGTCCTCTTCTTGAAGAGTTTTATATTACTAAATACAATTTTTTTTAGCTTTTAAAAACAATGTTTCTCTTTTCATTGCCTTTGTGTGAAGGTCAGCATGATGAGGAGCTTCCTGTATTTTTAAGAATACAGCATGTGTCCAAGACTGAAATATGATCACATTTAGCCAAGGCTTTTTGTACACTTTTGTAAGAGTTTTTTCTCGGTCATTACTCTGCTATCTTGTCATTGACCATTTGCACTTGAACTTCTTTTAAGCTGGATGGGGAATTTTATCTCATCCTGTTCTCTCTACATTTCTCTTCTAAATATTTAGAGTAAAAATGAGCAAAATAAACAGAATTGCTCCCTGATCTTCAGGATATTTTAACCTTTTTAGTGACCTTTCATCTCCCCTTTCTTCCTGCTGAGCTGAAACGCAGGAAGATGATGGTGGGGTTTTCAAGCTGGCTGAAACACAGGAAGGTGAAGCTGCCCTGAAGTAGCTGCAGCAGTTGTGTAGGTTTTTGAGATTACCCTCTACAAAACAAAAAGAAGGCCCATGGCTAAATTATGCTCCTGTCATTTGACTAGCCGTTATCGTTACGCATCAAGTCCTCCTTTGAAAAAATAATTTTATAATCTATCAAAGAACTGGATGTGAAAATTGCTCTTCAGCAAGATGACAGATAGGTTGAAGTTGCTAATTGACCTAGGTTGTAGGTAGCCCTGTATTTTCTTCACGAAGCTGCTAATTGTCAGTAAGATATTTGAGGTTAAAAGCCAGATAGTATGTTAGAAAAATTTTTCTTGTTGTTTAAAGATTTTTGTTTGCATTCTTGCCTACTTGAAAAGTAGTTTGTTCCATTTTCCTTTCCCTGGACATTTCAAACACTGAAACTGTGAAAAGCAAAGTAGAAATAAGATGCTGGATGTCTAAAGTCTAGAAAAAGTTGTGATTCTGCATTGTGCACAAGCGAAGCCTGTGCCTGCAGCCTGCACTGTATAGAATTTGAGCTGCTGTTAGGACATCTTGTGCCTGTGGGTTCAGCTCTTAACCAAAATTAGTCAGTAGGCAGACAGTGGCCATCATGTATGGGCTACCGCTACTGCCAGCATGACCCATTGCTTGGTTAAGTTCAGTCTCTGGATGAGAAACTATCAAGTATTTAAAATGAAGCTGAAGCTTCTGCTGCAAGTAAAGGAGAGAGTTCTGGAGAGGTTGTGCCCACAGTAGCATCTCTCCATGTGCAAATCCCTACAGCAGTGGACTCAGCATATAGATTCAGGAGCTTTCATAGACTCTAGTTTGCCACATTGAAGAGGCACCTGTGAATAAGCATCTGCAGTTTTTGGTTGTCCAAAAAGCTGTCCCATTACAGACGTTGTACGTACTTCCCAGTTGCAGTGTAACTCTACTGGACATCCCCAAAAGTCTCCAGCTCACATGGATTGCTGCAGAACATGCCATATCCTTATCATGTAAAGGGAGCTTTTCCTTAATGACAACATTTTTATATCTAACAGGAAACTGATTTTTGCATTGCACGCGTAATTTATTCTGGAGAGTGGCTGAGAAAATGATTCACACATGTCAGAGATTAGTTAAAATGCTCCTAGAAAGTATTTGAACAGAGGGTAAAGAAGGAAGCAAAACAACTTCTACAGAGTAAAGGACAGCTTGTATTTCTGTAAATAATGTAACCCAAAATGCCTTTATCCTCAGGATTTAAGTCATGGACTGCAGCAATGATGCTGACACACAAATTTTGAGCAGCTCCCACAGCAGCTTGACAGTCCCAGAGCACAAGTCCTCATATGAAATATAGTTGCTCCATCTGCTACTCCCCTGGCATGAGACGCTCTTCTTGCTTTCACACCAGTGTGGTGGGAGAAACACTCCTACTCACACTAGCTATAAAATACACACACCAGAATTATTTTTCTGCTGTTTCACTGCTGCTCCTTTTCTTTGTTGCTTTACTCAGTGTCATTTTAAGTCTCCCTGCACTTCCTATTGTCTCATCTCCTAACTTGTACTACCATCACTCTGAAGAACTTTGAACAGAAGCACTCTTTGCTGAAGTCCACCTGTGCCTTTCTTGCCTGTCAGTCCTTGCTCTCAATAAGGAATAAGTCGTTCCATCAAAGCTCTCTAGATCCCGTAGACTCCTTCAGCTGCACGTCCCAAGTACTGCTGCTGAGCAATCACGCAGTGAGAGTTGTGATACTTAGCAAAGCTGTCTCACCCTCGCAGAACACGATATTCAGGCTTGTCTTTTCTGTAAACTGTGCAATCTGATTGATGTATTCAGTTTGTGGAAATTCAAGCCTTTCAAATATAGCTCTACCCATAATTGCCGCAGAACCCTTCCTGTTGAGAAGGATCAAGTATTACAAGCTGATGCACATTTTAGTTGCATTGCTATCTTTGCAGAGTCCTCATCCTGTTATTCAACCAAAGCCATTCTGACTTCACTGGCTCATTTTTTGCTATTCAGTTCTGAATCTATCTCCGATTAGACCTCTGTGAACCAAACGATTCAGAACATCATGCTGTGCTCATCTTCCCCTTTCTTAACAAATAAAGCCTATGGGATATAATGTGTTTGACTGATAGGCTGGTTGGTAAGTAGGTAGGTAAATACACAGGTAGGAAGATAGATTTATAGATAGATGGATTTCAAAGATTTTTAAAATTAGAAAGCATCTTATTGTAATGGCAAAAGATGTCTCTAAGAGCAAGCCCCACATTCTGATTGTGGGCAACCCCTGCACTACTTGCAGCCTGCCATATCCCAAGCCTGATGAGACTTTTGTAACTTTTTCATATGTGTTACTTTAGAGAACTGGGGTTGTCTTGTTGTCTCTCGATAGAATTGTAGTTGTTAAAGAAAACCGTTTTTTGACTACAAGGTCTTTTATGACCAAGATTTGAGATGTTCAGGACACACAGTCCTAAGTATATATAACAAAGACATTAGCCTACATGTGAGCTGTTTCTGCAACTGGAAGAAGTAGATTTGCACTTCACGCAAGCCAATAAGTAATGAGGATGTGATTTTACAATGCACAGGATCTGTTCAGAGCCAGGTCAGAGCACACAACTTCACCTTCTGCTGCATGCGTGGGAACGCAATGCTCCACTGAGAGCGAGGACTGTTCATGTTCAGGCGACAGATGTAAGTCTGGAGACAAAAACCTGCCTTTCCCTCATCTGTAAGTGATAAATATGTTGATAGCTGGTCAGATCTTCCCTGGGGAAATGGAAGAAGTCTGTGTTCTCCACCTCTGTCATTTTCTGGTGATACAGATTTAGACAGAAACCATAACCAGGCTATGACTTTGTTCTCTTCTCCCTAAAGCATCCAGGCACTTTTACAATGAAAGAAAAAGAACAGTCTCCTTATTCTTACATTTACCTCTTTAACCAGCTTCACTCTTGCCCAGATTCGAGACAGTTTTTCACTTGATTCCAGATTGCCTGTAGATTTTTTCACATCTTTTTCATTTCCTATGAAAGCAAGAGTGTCCAGTGTGGGCGCTGTAGCTGCACGCGCTTTTCTCCCTGAGCACCCTCCTCACCTTTGCCACTCCACTGCTAACATTCATGCCCAGATCTCAAAGCATGCATTTGAAGTATCTGCTCAGAATCAAGCACATTATATTCTTCTGCAGCCCAGTATTCTGTGGAAGAAAAGCCAGGCAAAGGAGCAGAAGGCAGCCATAGGAAATTGTGACCAGATCCCTGTTTGCATGACTGGGGATCAGAGATATTTGCTTCAGAGAAATACCTTCATTTGCAATTTGTGGAAAAAAAAGGCAGCACAAAGGGAAGAAAAGAACTCTTCAATCTCTAACTGTAATTCCTGAAGTAAGAACTGCCCAAGAGTTATCCTGTAAAGAAAGGATGTAAAATGAGCTTTCTTAGACATCTGAGAATCCAGATAAAATGAAGCTTTAATCAGTATTCAAAAATGGACAAACTTCAGTTGGACTCTCACACCTTTTAAGACATTGAAAGCAATCAATGAGGTTGCACAAATGGGTAGTAAACTGGAATGAATCTGTTCCTGTGCACATAGACCAGATCATCCTACCACGATTTATGTATTTATTTATTTTTGCAGAAGTAGCTCATTTACGAGTTCTTCCATGCAAAAAGAGCCATTATTTTCAAGGAGTGTTGCACCGTTACACATATTTCACGTAACTACAGAGGTGACGAGGTTAGCAGTTAAATGAGAGTGTGATTATCAAGAATTGTTGATGCAGATAAAAGGTGGGAGACAATGGAAATGGGGAAAGCAGACAGGCAAACAAAGCAAAACAACCCAAAACCTTCTACAAAACCTAAGATCATTTCATAATATATTCCTAGTATGGACCGATGTTTCTGTTGTACTGCATGGCTATTATAACTGAAGTCAGATATTAATTATTTAAGTGACTTTTTTTTAATAGCTTCTGATGCTTTATCTATGTTAATAACTAAGTGGATTTCTTTAGCTTAAGTATTGTATCTGCCCTGTTCAATAAAATGTTTTTTGTGACCCAGGTGTCCATGTGTTTCACTACCTACATTGCATTGTCCTGCAGAGCTGCTTTCTAAAAGAAATATTTTCCAGCTTTTCAGGTATTTACAGCTTAGGCTGTGATTTTATGATGGCCCTAAGTCAACTGAAGTGGAGCCTGTCTCACCTAACCTTGGCCGTGCATTCCAAATTCTCCTTTTCTGCCGCCTCTACTAGTCATCTTGTTGCTCGATGAACTGGTTCAGTAAACTGATCTGCCCCAAAACGAGCCCAAAAATAAGAAAAGGTTTTCTCACTGGACCAGGTTCCTGATTCTGCCAGCTCCTACAGGCATTGGCACATTTAGCTGGAGATAATCAGGAGACATGAATCTCTGACAGTGTCAGCCTGCCCCTTAGGTGGCTTCAATAGGAGCTGGGACCTAGTATTTACCTCATCTCTTTTTGGTGCACTGCTCTTATCTTGCTTGCACTCTCTGACTGTCTTCCTTAAATAAATGTATTTGCCATTTCCCTGAATTTCCACTACTTCAGCTCTTATTGTTTTATTGTCCTTCATGAAGAGGCCAAGGAGACAGATCTGAGTTATGGGTCTGGCACGAGCATTGCAGCATTTTACTGACCTTTTCATAATGGATTACAAGCAAGCTGGTAAAAACTCCCGTCCAAAGAAAAGTCTGCTACCTTTATTGGTACCTAACATAAAGCCTGTATGTATATCCCTCTTGACATCTGCAGTTCAGACATTAGACTTCTCTTGAATCATTTTGCTGTTTCATCAGGGAGAAAGCCAGAGGCTGAGGAGCAATTTCAGCAGAGGCTAGAGGCGAATCCAGCATTGCAAGGAGCCTCTTGGTTGCTGGCTTCTTGCACAGAAAAAAATGTACTTGCTTTCTGTGTGTGTGTGTTCAGCCTTCCAGGGTCTTGATGACACTTGAATCTGTTGTCCAATGTCAGCCAAGTTTGGAAAGGTCTGAATTCTCAAAGTGACCATGAGAATCCCTCTGTGATTCGTAGAAGGAAAAGAATGAGTGTTATGAAGGTAGGTGCATGTTGGTTAGGGGAAGGTTTTCTTCTATGGAGCACAGATGCTGCTAAACAGCAGAGGAACTTTAGAGGACAAACCCCTAGTAAACAGGACAACACCCCAAGAGTCTTTAATCAGAATTCATACTCTCAGAAATCAACATCAGTCTGTTAACAAAGATATGTCGAAAATCGGAAGCCATTACCTCTAGAGCTCACTGAACTGTTTATTATATATCACGACAGCGTAAATGGCATTTTTATTCCTTGCCTTTTCTTTAGGTAAGTAGATTATCCACACGTTCTTCCTTTCAAAAAGTTCTCAGTGACAGTGTAGAGCTAATGTTATCACAGAAGTTTATTCATTCCTCTTGCATCAGTATTCATCAACGATATAGAGCCGGTCTGAGGTTGGCAGTGACTCAAGGGCAAGCAGTCATTTTTCTAATCAATGCACCTTCAAAAAAGTCATTTACCATCCAAGTCTAGACATATAGCAGAAACCTACTTTGCTTTGCTCTACTTAACGTCCAATCTATTCTCTAGAAAGCTGAGAGGAACTTGAATTTCCGTTGCCTCATGCAGATGTGGCAGGGTGCCATATGGATTGTTAAGCTTATCAAATGCTGTCTCTGGAGCTCCATATAAATAGTCTCCAAAACCTTTGAATGGCAGGATAGATTGGCTTGCACCCGACTAAATTGTGTCATTCCTCTTTAGGATTCATTCTGAGTACTGAGAGCTCTTTCTTTTAACTTCCACAAGCACCTTTCACCTATTGTTCTAAATATTATCCACCATTCAAGTCAGGTTGTTCTTTTATCACAACACTCTCTGAACATGTCCCAGGTCTTGTATCAGTCTGTCTTTATATAATCAGACTATTGTCAGTGAGCTGTGCAAAGACTGACATGAACTTGTTTTGTAAGGATGACATCTCTGTTCAAAAATCACTTCAATAACGTTTGCAAAGCTCTACACGATTTAATGGTCAAACTCACAACATAAATGAGATTTTTCTGCAGGAATCAGAAGTACGGGACGCTATGAGTTGAGACTTATTTTTTCTTCTTCTTGCCACTAAGACTCCTTCACTTATTCCTGGCAATGGGGTTACCAATCTCCCTCAAAACGTGCTTTCACTATATAGGATATTGCCACTCTGAAAGCACTTGCTGGGTGAGTCATCACTTCCTACTGATAGCACCACAGACTTGTGTAATTCTGCTGTGTCTCCTGCTCCTGATAAAATTGCTCTGTGATGCAGCCATAATGCATGCTGCAGCACCGTTCATTTCGGACCTCAGGGACTTTAATCTTATCAGTCAGGGAGTGCAGGAGCTCTAAAGGGCCACTGGGCCACTCTATAATTTAAAACCTAGAAGATTTATATGGCAAAAAAGGCCTATCCTTAAAACCATTATTGCATCATTATTTCAGATTAGTTCTAAGGATAGATATGCAAACTGACACACTCAGCCTAAATAAACTGAGCCAGTATAAAAAAAGTCTATGATGGAAAAAGGGTCTAATAACCCTCAGGTGTTCCAGAAGACCCTATTGATTCAAGTTGTCCAACAGATTTATGGAAAATAGACTAAGACACTGCTCTTATTAGGTGCTGTTGCTGCTTTCCCCATCAGCAGAGTGCAAGATGCACTCAGAGAGGATGTTTTACTTTTTTCTTGTCCCTTTTTTTCTTTCCTCCAGTAGAAATATTGGTCTAATTACAAATGCCTGCAATATTTTTGATAAACATTATTTTAATCCTATATCCAAAGGATTTTCTTGACTGCTGTGTCTTGCTTCAGTTTTCTGATACCTGTTTATGCATCTGTAAATGTGGGATAACAAGAAACCGCTCATGGTCAGCATGCAGAGAGCACCTCAGACTACGCATTTTAAGGCATAATAATGAAATTATTCCCTACCTTTCCTTTGGGTCACCACTCCTGCAGATGCAAAAGAAGCATGACCTGCCATGTTATCTCAAGCAGGACAACCATCCAGTAGTCAAATGACCTGCACTTCCTTGTGAGGCTTTCTCTATCTGGCTATACACAGTATTTGAGTTAGTTGGGGGCAGCAGTTTCACGCTGTAGCCATCTAACCAGCTGGCTTGCTTGTGTCCAAGCACTTTGTGAAATGACATGCTATTTGTGAAAACAGAGCTCTTTAAGACTGAAATTGAAGCCTGGACTGCAGATATGTTTGTCATAAAAGTATTCCAGTCGTGTCTCAGAAGTAGAAATTATCTGCTGTGAAAGAAAGTGGTTGGTAATGACCAAAACTACATGGTGGTTCATTCTAAGAGGCCACATAATAAACCTTTTTATCTGACCATTTGAACTGTTCTGTAATAGCTTATCTGATTTCTTTCATTGTTAATAGTACCAATTCCTCATTCTCCTTTTTTCCCCAGTAGCTGCCACGCCACTCTTTAAATGATTTTTTCTTTCTTTAAATTCTTCCTTCAGGCTGAAGTTCTTAGAACAGTCACATCAATGCATTCATTAGACCTCCAGGCAGGTGATCCAATTAGTGACTTGTTGCTTGCCTTGGTGGGAAGACATGGCACCAAGAGTGCCCTTCGGAGAGTTTGGGCTGTTTTTTTGCTGAAAAGCAATAAAGAGTGTGTGCTAGATGTTAGCACCTCTTGATTTCAGGCCCTTAGGTAATTTTGAGCAGATGCTGAACAATCTGATCCTGGTTTTTCTTAGTCAGGTCTGCCAAGTTTCCTGCTCGAAGCAGGCATATTCCGTGTTAAGGATCACTTCCACCTGGTTCTCCCTTTTCACATCATGCTTCTCCTTGACTTAGTCTGGTCTTTCCTAGGGCTGAACAGTTCAGAGAAGTCCATGTTATTCTTGGCAGGAGAGCTCTGCAGTGAAACAGTGCACAGAGCCCAGCTGTAGAGCAAAGCTGCAGGAGGAAAAACCCACTACAACTAGACAATCAAAATAAGACTTGGCATTGTGGGGTCTCTGAAAGGGAAGCTGAAAAATAAATGGAAAAAGTGGTGGGGGAAAAGAGAAAAGAGGGTGGGAAACAGAGACAGAGAGGAAAAAAGGATGAAGGAGGTAGAGATGTGAATTAGGAAAAATATGGATTGAAGGGAACAGGCTAAAGGATGGAGATTCTGTGACCACCTGAGAAAGAGACAAATGAGTCCTCTGTGTCATTGATGACTGCCTTGCCACCAAACCGCTCTCGCTTATCCCTCCATCTCAGTGAATCCAAAAGCTCTGCATGGTGCAGCCCAACGCTCTGCACCCTAACCCCACAGACACATGGGCCGAGCGGACAGACAAATATTTGGAGCCCTTCAGTCAACATTATACGTTGGCATTGATCTGAGCCACAGCAAGGGTTCGCAGAGCTGGGAGAAGGAAGCTCATTAATGAGGGCAAGTTTTTCTGCATTATTTCCTCTTCAGGTAGCTGTCATGAGACATTGTCCTACTGCTTTAGTGACCTTATTCTAATACCATCTTCAGTTGACTTTGTTGCAAAATTATGTCCTATCCTTTATTGCCTGCCTCCAGATGAACTGATCTCCATTGTCTTTTTTTAAAGCATTTTACACATAGAAAATGAAGTAACTTATTTCCCAAAGAACTCTATCATATGCTCCTTTTTCCTCAAAACTTCATCCCTCCAATCTTCTTTACATTCTCGTTCCTCTACTTTATTCTCTCATTCATTAGATCCTTCCTGAGGGGTGTTGCACAGGCCTGGAGAATACCCTGCAGATCATCTCTGATTTCCAAGGCATGCAGCAGAGCAATTGCTTCTGAGGTCCTGCAAATGACACTTCTGCTAATACCTCTTACAATAAGGTTTTTCTTTTCCTGCACATGCCCTTATACTCAATCTCAGGGACTGTGTACTCAGGTGACTAAGCTCTTCATCCTAAAGTAAGCCTCATCCTAGGTACTAACATAACACATTTCCAGCATCTCATTCAGATTTCTTATTGCACACCAAGTCTGTCTATACGATTATATACTATATAATCACTCCAGACTGTGAGGCTGTAATCATGCTGCAGGATCTAACCTGCTTATTACCTGAAACCAGTGGTTTAGGCCTTTTGGAACTTGCAGAAAATGTTTCCAATGCAGAAAATGTTTCCAATGCAATGGCTTAAACTCATCTTCTTGATCTGTCATGGAAGAGACTACCTGTACTTACTGAGGTGATTGAATAGCGGCTGAAGAAGCTGCTATAGCCAGCTGAGATGAGCTTCTGGAGACCCTTGAGAGATCTCTTCAATAAAGCTCTGCACCATTTTCCTGAGTCCATGTGGCATGGAGACTGATTTCCTCACAGCACTACTGTCTTGGCCCACTCTTTCAACCTCCTTCTTACATGCTAGATGCTTAAAAGGTTACCAAGGCATTAGCAAGATCTTGGCTATATAGTCTGAACTCCTTTAGGACCCTGTCCTGGTCTCAGCCACAAAACCACAACAAGCCCACAGATGTATTTCATTTTAATATTTTTTTTTTCTACTAGGTTGTTGCCAGCCTGTTATTCCCCATTTTGTATTTGTGCATTTGATTTCTCCTCAAGAACCATAGCATGTGGTATCTATCTTCATCCAATTTAATCTGAAAGATTCCAGACCACCCCTCCCTGGATTCATCAAGAATGAGCTGAATTTGGATCCTGGCAGTGCTCCTGAGCTTGCTTTTGCTCAGGAAGTCCAGATACATAGACTCTGTTAGAGCAGTAACTTCTTATAAAGAAAATGGAGAGTAACTGTTAGCAACAGAGACCTCCTGCAGCTCTCAGTGTGAGATGCTCTTCAGTTTGAAGTGAACTGTTGATAACTTCATTTTGAGGTTTGTGCCTTGTTACTCTACAGGTGTCGGTAAGGACATTGGTTTTCGGTAACGTTTCTCTTGGGCATCAAAATTAAGCTGACTGTCCTGTAAATCCTGCCCTCCTCCATTTTTTTTTTTAAGACTATGTCCTCGGATACCTCCCCTGCTCTCCCTGATCTGTGTGAGATCTCAGATCGTTGCCAGCTGCTTTGTTCCTTAAGTACCCTGGCATGGATTTCGTCAGGCCCTGCTGACTCAAATCCATCTGTACTGTCTAAATATTCTTTCGTTTAGTCTTTACCCTGCTCTGGTCTGTGTTGCCCCATTTCCCTATTTACTTTCTTTTAGTTTCTGGTGAAGACTAATCCCCTTCCTGCAGCTTGAAAGAAAGCAGGCACCCAATACTTCAGCTTCCACTGTATCACCTGACTTCTGCGCTTTTTTGTTAAGTAATAGAATTTCTTTGAGATCTTTCTCTGTCTTCCTTTTCTACTTCCTGCAGTTCCTGAACCCTTTCTTACTGCTTTGTTGCTTCTAATGGATTGCATTTAAAAAAAAAAAAAACAACAAACAAAAAACAAAAAAATAGAGCTTTTCTGTTTGTTTGGGATTATTTTTCTATTTATCATTGTTCTCTTTACAGTCATCCTTCATTGTACACCTTTATTTTCTCCTGCTTTTGGCATTTACTGTGTTGGGTTTTTTTCCTCAGCGGAAGAATTGTCCTCGTAATTTTGTGCAGCAGTTTATCCCCATTGCTTTTCATTTGTTATTTGTTTGGTTTGCACTTTTCACTCTCATAGAACAAGGATGGCCAACCAGTGTTATTTCAGATGCTGTGACTACTCTGTTGGATATCCAGCTTATTTCCATGCCTTTCTTTCTCATACTAATAAATGCCTGTTGTTGTCACTTCTACCTACATTTCATCATCAGATTTCCAGCCAGCTCTTCTTTGCTGGTCAAAATCGAAATTAAAATTTGAATTTAAAGTTTGCCTGCACTGCTAGCAACTTCCAAACCCTCTCTAAAACAAACCAGGGTGAGTACATTGCCAGATAGGTTAGTGGGTTTTTTTGGACAGCCAGATTACATCTCCCATTGCCCAGTTCTGCAGTGCTGCCTCTCCCAGCAACAGCGAACACCCCGTGTTCCTACCTGCATTCTCTGACCAGCCTATAGGGTGGAACTGACTTTTATTTTCCCCCTTATCTCAGTTGACAAATCTACCTCTTACGTCCTTTATCTAACTTCTAGAAGTAGCATATGTGTCCTTGGTAAGCTGTTTAAGATCGCAGAATGTTTTGGGTTGGAAGGGACCTTAAAGATCATCTAGTTCCAATGCCCCTGCCATGGGCAGAGACACCTCCCACTAGACCAAGTTGCTCAAGGCCCCATCCAGCCTGACCTTGAACACCTCCAATGTTGGGGCATCTACAACCTCCCTGGGCAACCTGATCCAGTGACTCACCACCCTTAGAGTGAAAAACAGTTAGAAGATGTCCTGTGTCCACACTGAAAAAGAAGCTGACGTCTCTTTCGCTGTCACTGGTCCCACCAAATTTAAGGTGCAAGTTAATACTCTGACTTACGCCCTCCTGCTTGCGTTCCATGTCCCTACATATAATCATCTCAGATAGTATATTGCTGCATTAACTTCTTTACAATTTCCCATCCAACATCTTCCATTTTATTGTATCCCTTTTTTTTCCCATCACCTGTATGCTTCTATCACTAGCTCGTTATAATCTGGCATTAAATTATTTAACTACTAGAGGATAATGTGCACAAGCACACTTGCAATCATACCCATTAAATTAAAAATGTCAGTATGGTTTCTAGTTAGTGGTATGCAGCCACATCTGAATGGGATGACTCATCGGCGAGCAGATCATAGCTGTTTGCTGTAGTATGAGCTCTGCAGATATGAGATGCCGTCCTCGAAATGTCATTTCAGAAACAGGGATTCTTTGTGATGGGTTTCAGGCATATTGAGGTGGGAAATGTGGAACACGATTTAAAAGCAGTTGCCTACCTAAAATTGTAGAGTCTGGTGATCTGAATCATAGATAACAATGTGATAAATGTATTGTAGTTTATTACCTAAAAAAGGTAAAAAACTGAGTTGTAACAGAGGCCATAGGGTATTTCAGCCAAAAAAACCCGTCTCACTACCTCATTAAAAAAAGAGATCTGTTAATTTTTTCCTCTTTTTAGTATAAAACAACATTGGCAGAAGCCTTGTTTTTGTAACTCATGAGATTTTTACCAGCGGATATACCCAATTTTTGATTATAATGTGGTGTAACAAATATTCTGCAAATCAAAGCAAACAAGCGCTGGGAGTTCTCAGGCCTGTTATTATCTTAGCTCTAGCAAATACAAACTCGAGGCTGCACATTTGGTCAGCTATAAAATGACTACAGATGTGGACCATATTTCATCAGAGCTCTGTTTGTTAGGTTGTCATATTTCTACTGAGAAACCCCTGGAGTGGGGGTTTCAGAGTTTTTCTCTTTTGAAATAGAGGTTTGTGGATTCCTTCAACAGGGGAAGTGAAGTTTCTCACAGCAGGAACACAGCACCCAACATCTGCAGCATGGGCCCCTCTCAGGTCAGGGCCAGCTCCATGGTGTTTGCACTTCCCAGCCCCACCTCTGCTGGCTTGTCAACCCATCATCTGCTCCAGGGACCCCAGCTGGGGCTGCATGCTCTTCAGAGCAGCCAGTCTCAGCATATTCGGGGCCCTTTGACACTGGTTGGAGTCAACAGAAGACAATCTTGCCCCAAGGCCACCACCCTGTGTCCTCTTGCCACTGTCGGTGATTCTGTGTCAGGAACCTGAAGAAATTTTAAACAGACTTCCTTAAACACTTTTTTTTGTTAATTCCCATTTTTTCTACTTTGAAACTAGAACATAGAATCATAGAATGGTTTAGGTTAGAAGGGACCTTAAAGATCATCTAGTTCTGGCCCCCAACGTGCATAACTATTTCCTTGAAAGAGCTCAAAATTCATTTTGTTCTTGCATCGTGCTATTCAGCTTAACTAATGATACCAATTCATTTCAATTCTCGCTCCTTTGCTTAAATTACTTTGTATCTCTGGTAATAGGAATACTTATCTGCTAATCAATACACTGGAGATATTCCTATTGATTTTTTTCTATCTTTTCCAAAGAATCTGTTCTAGTAAATTATCAATTGCTGCTATCTCAATAGCTTCACTGGATGCATTCATCTGCAGTAAAACAATTTCTTACTGGTTAACAGAGGGAAAAAAACCCAGTTGTATTTTATTGGATCTGAAAGGTACACAGACTTGCGACCTGTCCCTGAGGGAATTGCCCCCATCCCACTGGAACTAGTGTGACACAACACACGCGGTCACCAGAGACCTCCTTGCACGCAGCTTCCACGGCTGTGGGGATAATGACTTTACTAGTTTTGCCGTCATACTTTGCAGGCCATAGTGGACCATGTGTGATAGTCTAAAATAGAATCATAAAATTCTTTTGGTTGGAAGAGACCTTTAAGATCATCAGGTTCAACTGTTAACCCAGCACTGCCAGGTCACCACTAAACCATGTCCCTCAGAACCACCTCTGCACAGATTTTAAACCCCTCCAGGGATGGGGGCCCCACCACTGCCCTGGGCAGCCTGGGCCAGGGCTGGATGACCCTTTCTGAGAAGAAATTTTTCCTCATATTCAACCTAAACCTTCCCTGGCACAACTTGAGGCCATTTCCTCTTGTTCTATTGCTTGTTAAATAGGTATAGTGGAGGGGAAATTAGCTCTTAATTGGAGAAATTACTTTTGGACTATCACGGCAATTCATTCAGAAGGACTAGGACCTTGCAAGGAGGAGAGAATACACTTGAACGACTTGCTCTTGGGTCACCTCCTGACTCAGGCATTCATTCAGAAGCCGTCATGCTCTATGGTGCTGCAGAGTGTATCTGACTGCAGAGCAAAGCTCGAGTGTTAGCGACAGCCTGGCATTTGGGGAGTGAGTCAGGAGCACAAAGAGGAGGAAAAGAAACTGTTCAGGAATAACTAAACTGTTCTTGTGTCTCCCTTATGTCTCTTCCTGTATATTTATAAAGTAAAACCACTTAATATAAAATCTTTCATAAAAAGTGAAAGCTTTGCCCTGACGGAACTAGTCTGAGAGTGGATTTCCTCTGTTTTATCATAGTGGCTTTGTTTCAACGGGACTTTAATTTGTCATGACAAGGTTGCTGTTTCAGTCAAAGGGAGAGATGGAAGAAATGTCAGCTTACCTGCTTATGTTACACAGATACATGCAGAGAAGCATCTCTCAGGGTCACATTGTGTTGCTGCCATCCAGAACTGAGAAAAGCCAGACAAACTACTACAGCTCTCTGTGGATTATTTGGGGAAAGAAAATTTGTCCTTGTTTCCCTTCCTGTTTCTGCAGTCTTTTCATTCAGCTGTTTCATCTTTTCAAGCTCTCCTTGGCAGCTGTGAGATCTTGGAATTTTCCAGGTTTGGAGATTCCTGCATCCAGTTCATGAGACTAACAAAATATTTAATAATTCAACAGCTGGTAGATGTTAGAGTGTTTTCAGGTGCTTCATCCTGTTGAAAAAAGCAAACAGCTGATGTTACATATAACCTACTAAACAAAGCCAAAACGTACATCTGAGTTTTGGGAATTCTGTTTCACTGGTCTCTTTTTGTATTATTAATCAGATTAAGCTCATAAACTGTGTAGATGCATCACAGAGAATTAGCAAGGGGCTTGCAATAATCCTTTTCCTACTTTTTAAATTCATCTGTTTGTTTTCACACTGATTCCACTTCTTGCTGCAGTATCTTCTGTTGGTCAGCAGTTTTATTTCCATGCAGAAACCAGATAATATGCAAAAGACTCTAATTAAAGAATGCAATGTAGCATTGTTATAAAGCTTTTTCTTCACCATGGAAAATATTAAAAAAAACTTTATAAATATAATATTTTTAAAAACTTTAGGCATGCTTAATACCACCATCTCCTCCTTGAGAAACCCAGGCAAGTAAATCTGGTGGGTCTATCTCTAATGAAGCACATGGGAACTTGGCTACTTGCACGTCAGAGGACGGCAAAGCTGGGGTTGGTACATGAAGGCTTTTACCTGGCCTAAGAAGGTTACCTGGAAAGTTATCTGTATGTAACTTTTCTTTCCCCCATAGGAAATCACTCCTTCTAAAAACTATCAAACTCCATAAAGCCTGAAGGTCCCTTTAAACTTTTCAAAACTGCCTTTTTTTTTCTTGAAAAATGAGAAATCTAAAAAGTTTCATAAGCCCCCGAAGACTTGCCAGCTAGAAAACTCTTGGCAGCTTTCCTGCTTTTTCACTGATCCTAAAGCAAATACTTGTCCAGCGTGTGAGGATCCCTACTGAATAATGATCATGCTACTTTTGTTCATTGCCAATTAAGTTCAGTAGGAAAATTATTTGGATCGCAGAAGGAAAAAAACTGTATTGGTTGAAATGTGCCGATGGTGGCTAAAATAAAAACTTCGCTAGGTGTGTATCACCATCACCCTCAGAAATAAAGGGATGCTAATGTTGGATGTCACACCAATAGCAAGGAATACTAGCAGACTGGTGGAGCTGAACATACCATAATTTGCTCAATGGGTACAAAAAGATGACAATTGCTCTTTATATTTCTTTTAAAATGACATAGATGCCATTGAAAGCATTTTAGTGGCTATTTTGCCCTTTAATATTCCCATGATGCAAGTTAGATTTATCTTCCTAAATGAAGGTGAGAATGAGAAGCCTAAGACGAACGTTCATAGTGGTTTGTGCAACGTGTATGAAAATCACAACAGAAGCATGGGAAATGGAGATCTTCTGGAATGTAAACATTTACTTAATGGTCTTCTTGCTGCTAATCACAGGGAGCTATTTTTTAGAGTTAAATAATAACCAAATTTCATCTCATCTTTTTCTGCCTGGTCAGTGTGAGAGGACTATACACAGATGACAGATATTCTTACGTGTTCAAATACACGCACATTTTTTACTTGTAAGAACCACTAATCATTCAGCTTTCTTGGACTGAAGACACATCAGCTAACTTCTAAAAAATCCTCATTCGTGAAATACAGGATAACAACTTCATGAAACTCTCTTCCACTGGAAAAGCGTCTAGTTCTGGTGAAACAGTAAGGAGAGCTAATGTTTCTCTTAGTAATCATTATTTTATGTTTTACATCAAATATATTCAGTTAAGAATAATGGCAGAGGCTTTGTAGTGGATACACTTTGGCGAAGTTTATATAATATTAAAAATTGAAGTGCCTATCATATATAAGTGTTGATTAAGATAAATGTATTTAATCTGGAACCTTTCTAGTGAAAAAATGTAGGCTGGATAATGCAAAAAAGTAACATGGATTTCCCTGAACTTCCTTCTGGGTTTTGGGCGTGATTTTTTTTGGATGCACACATTAAATTTGCAGGAGTTGCAAGTTGCTGAAAGTTGTTTCAAATGGAGACAACAGAACTGAACAGCACAATGTTCCCATTTAAGCTGAAACAACTTTTTTTTAAAAAAAAAAACCAACAATGCAAGTACCATTTATTTGGATTTCAGACAAAATTCCCCCTCTGCTTTCCCTCTCCTGCCTTTATTCAGAACTACCAATGAACCAAAAACACACGGTATTCAGATGGTTCAGGATCCTTGGATTGTAAAGAAATAACAGTTATTAAAGGGTTTTTTAAGGAATCAGAGAAAAGAACAATGGGAACTTAAGCATGGAAACCAAAGCCAAAGAAAATCAAATAGAAGTGCAACACAAATGTTTAAAAGTGAAGTTGATTTCTGCTGGAACCAGCTACAGAGGAAAGTGGTGGATTCAAGACTGTAAACCTTCCAGGCACACACTTCAGCCAAATGTCAGCCATTGGGCTCCATACACAAGTAGCTGGAAGAAATTTTACGGGCTATGATGTACAAGAGATCTGGCTGTGTGACCTAATATTCCCCTTCTGTCCTTCAGATCTAGTAAGAATAAGGTTTAGTGCCCCCCACCAGAGAAAATGAACCTCAAACATGAGGATAAAAACTCATATTTTTGGTATGGCTTTTGACGGATGATTTTTGTGAAGTTTAAGAGAAGCTCGAAAGAAAGCAGCACTCATTCAAAGTGTATAAATAACTCTTGCTGAGACTGAAACAATGACTCTGTGTATACTATTGGCAGGGCGAACCCAATGCAATCTTCTTTGAAAGAATGAACTATTCCTGCAACGTTTGCCAGCTGGAGGAGATTTATTCTCGTATGTTAAGTGTTTGCCTTGTGCTTAATTCAAAATATATCTTTGGTTCATCTTTACTAAGAGCCCTTTTGTTTACAGTAACTGTTAACTTACTATAAGAGTAGGGACTGTAGACAATAGTACATTGTTTTACAAAGCTCGATGTTATCAGGCAGAATCACACATTATTGGCAAAGCAATAACCACTAGCATGGCAGTTCACTTAAAAAAAAAAAATAGAGAACGGAGGCAGATAAATGTGTGGTTAAGAAACACAAGAATAATTGGTATTTTTCACGGAAACAAATGTATCTGCTTTCTCCTTTGTTCATTTGGCAGATTTTATACCCAGGATATTATTACTCCTATTAAAGCAGAGGACTGAGTGCCTCATATGACCTGGGGGTCTTGTTTTGCTTAATATTAGACAAACAGAGGAGCTGTGTGGTACCAAGGAAAGAGGGAGGGAAGAAAAAGTGCAATTTTTTTGCCAGTTGTAGTGAGATCAATTGCGTGACTTGACATACTGTAAAGTTTTGTGGTCCTGCACCCTTGTCCCATAAGGAATGTCTTCTTCACAAAGCAGTCTAGTGCATGCTATTTTCATTTTTTGCCTTTTTTATGAGTCTCCAGGGGTGGAATTACACAGCAGCAGGGCTGGCAGCTTAGGCAGCTGTTGCTTCTGCAAAAGAACTGAGCGGCTTCAGCCAGGGATGCAGAACATTTCCTTTCTCAAGTACAATGGAAGCATGTAGTATCCAAGGGTGGAGTTAGCATCATCCTAGCTCACCAAAATTACCAACCTAGGATGCAGCAGTTTATGTGTATTTCCTTTCTGCTTTCCCCTTTATACAAATTAAAACTGTATTTCATCAGATTTGCTCAGCTTTGCAGTTTTGAATCAACCAGTCCTCGGTCCAAAATTGCTTTCTGACCAGGGAGGTCTTTTTTTATTACCATGAACTACTCTTTCCCATGCATGGTCTGGCTTTCTTATGAGTTCACTTATGCCAAAATGGACAACTTTATGTCAATTGTAAAAGTAAGCCAAGCAAATGTTTTCACATAGTTCTGCTTCCCATGGAATCTGTTACTGAATTGGCCTCTTCATTAGGATTTTCTCTTGTGTGACCATCCATTTTCCAGGTGTGCCAGTGCTGGAAGATAGTGAGAAACCATCCCACTTTGTGTGGGGATGTGATTTTCTACCAGGAAGATAAGGAGACTGAGAGGTAAAGGCAATGGGGAAAAGCAAATTAAGTAAGCTCCAGAGAAAGACACTTTTTGAATCTATACCCAAAGTGATTTCTAAAAGACTGCAAAAGTCTCTTATGAAATGGTGGGAAACCGGTAAACAACCAAAAATGATCCCTTTGTATCGGGCAATCCCTTCTGCCAGTATCCTGAAGACCTAAGTTCTTATCCACAAATGACTTTGAAACCAGCCTTGATGAATTGCTTTTTTCTCCTAATTACTGGCATTTCACAGAGATGGAGGTCAAACACTGAAATAGGTGCACATAGCGGCTGTGGGATCTCAGTCCATGGAAATATTCAAAACAACTGGACAAAACCCTGAGGAACTTTTTCTATCTTCAGAGCTGGCCCTGCTTTGTTAAGGGGTGGGATGACTGTCAGAGGTCCCTTCCAGCCTCAGTTCAGCATATGACTCCAAGAAAGAGAATTAATTCTTCTGTGCCTTGGCTTGAACTTGATCTATGCGTTGCATTGCCTGTTCAGGTGATGATTAGGCATTTTTTGTTAAGCCAGTTGGTCACATTTTTCTGAAATGGATGTCCTTCCTTGAGGCCATGTCAAGTTCTGCTTACTAATATTAGATACTCTGTATAAGCTCTTTAACATACTCTGTTTACCACAGTGAGCTGGGCTCACAGTCCAGTGGCTATTTTCTGGAACCCACAGCAACATGAGCTATCTGACCTCTAACACCGCCATCTTTGTCCTTACAGAATATCAAAAACATTTGCCAAAAACTTGATATTAGTTTCACTGCCTCCTCTTGAACTACAGGGTATAAATCATCCTGTCCTTTTGCTAGCTTTAACCATTTCTGCTCAATCTACAATGTGATGCAATTGTAAAAGTCCTTTTAAACATTTCTTTTTCCTGTTCCTACAGGTCCTGATCCAGGCCTTGGAGATGTTACTGTTCTTCTAACACTCTCATCTTTTCTTCTTCCTTCTTTTCTTCCTCCTTCTTTTCTTCCTTCCATCCTTCCTTCCTCCCTTCCCTCCTTCCTTCCTTCTTCCCTCTTCCCTCCCTCTCTCCCTCCCACCATGACTCGTGTGTCACTTATTATCTGTTCTCCAGCATTGCTCTCATTTTTCTTTTTCTTTTCTTTCCGCAAAGTATTTGCCCATTTGATCACAGTCTTATACCTTGGCACTTTAAATTTTGACACACAGCAAGAATTTCCTGCCTATAGGAAATAAGCACCACCATGCCGACTCAATTTATTGATATATACACTGTTTTGACTCCATCCTGTGGAAATGGAGGGAGTGAAGATGACATATTGCCCTACCCCGAAGCCTCCTAGATGTTGGGATTGCTAGCCTGGAGAAAGGGTGTCCATTTTGTTTACACTGGGGCGAACCTGAGTGATGGAAGGGGCTGGAGTGAGGAGTCAGCAGCACTATGTCCCCTCCCCAGGAGAGCAAATATCCAGCCAGACTGGTGGGTTTTATGGCTGGTAATGGACTAACAGACCATAAACGTTCTTTTGTGTAGAGTGAGGAGCTAATGGCTATCTGTCTCCGTGTCTTCCCACCATCTTTCAGCTTAGGCCCAGAAAAGGCCTTCCACACAGTGTTATAAATGATCTTGTGGCTTTTTCCTAAGCATAGAAGTTGTTCACTGAATTCCACTGAATGGCCTTTTGCACAAGGTCGGCACAGTGCCTGCAACTTAAAGATCTTTAGCAAGATACTCGGCTTTATTGTTCAGCCCTAAGATGAGAGAACGAACAATAATTTGTGATAGTTAACCAAGGTTATTTGGCTGAACTATTCAATCCTTTATAGCTCGCTTAATGGCGATGAGGGTGCAATATTTTAGGTACAGCATCAAATTAATGTCTCCGAGTTCTCACCTTGAACACCATTCATTTCTCAGTGCACACCGCAAGATGATTTACAACGAGTTCTGGACAGTGAAAAATGCATATATCAGTATCAAATGATTCTATATCTTAGGCGGCTCTTCAGTTTGGGGGTTTATGAGGCGAGATTATTTCTCTAGATGTATGCATAAGCATAGATTAAAGCCACCTGGAACACACGTGTTTGTGATGGATGGCAGATGCACAGGTTTTCACTTGGCCCCTTTCTCTATTCTCTATAATTTCGCTGAGACCTTTTTCTTCTAAAGATCAGAGGATCTCTCAGGTATTCCTTACGCTCTTTAGATGGTGAGAAAGTGAAAAAGTTTTTGGATAGAAATTATCGTGGCTTTCACTTAAGAGTTCTGCTGGTTGCTAGATTCAGTTTGGTTCATATTTTAACTCAGCCAAGCAAACCTATCAGACACAAAACCACCCCAAAAAAAAAAGAAAGTGAGGAGAACTGCTATTAAACTAGTCAGGCTCCTTTAATAATATTCAAAGCACTTTATAGCCTAGTTTTTACTTGCTGTCCTTGGGTTTATTTTTAAAGATGTGTTCTGAAATATCCCTCTTAAAATAATAAGCTTGTGCTCAGCTTCTGTTAACGACTAAATATACTATATTGTTTTCTTTTATTTTGTCATTCACTGGTGTATTTTCTGCATTTGTGGTTGAGACTCACTTTATCTCATCTTACAGTCGTGCAATCACAGAATACCATCCCTAATACAACCACATCTTGAGTAATTTTTGCAGCTCTGATCATTTCTGGGTGGCACAGATAGTGTGAGCGTGTAATGACTTAGTACAAAAATTAGAGGGCACTCCATGACATGATCAGCTTTGGGTTGAAACGAGAGGCACTGTGTCATAACATTTGAATAATGGGTAACTTTGCTACAACGTTAGATAGCAAAATATCAGAAGGTAATTATATCAATTGCTCTTAAAAATAATATGGATGCAGGAATTCACTAAATAGCTGGAAGTCATCGGAATGCCTCTGCCATTTGTACTCCCTTTTAACAGATGCTCCAACTGTCATGTTTATAACTAGTGCTGTAATATGGATACACGACCTTCAACCAAGAGTGGTTGTTACCCTAATTTAGGGTTTCTCAGGCAGTTAGGATTTGCTGTGATGAACTGCTGATAATGTTCTTGGCTATAGGAGGATTTCTAATGGTATCTTTGAAAACTCTTGGCTTATATTTACCCTGACTTAACATCTCACCTTATTCTGTCCCATTTTCTTTTGTGGGATAGCTATAGGCAATGCTCTTTTAGGCATCTGCTGGCTGGGGCTGCAGTTTTATAGATCAGAATTTGATCCTGAAGGTTCATTTTCCTAGAGAGACACAAAAAGGAGTGAGTGCTGTGCTAAATGCTTCCCTTTGCACTCATTTACACAGGACTGAGTGTGTTTCCTTTTACTCAAGATAATTTCCTTTGTAAAAACTTGCCTAAAAATGAAATTACAACCAGCTGGGAAATGGAGGCCTGTGCTGTCCAAATAACCATTCAAGTGCTGAAGGAAGGGGAAGGAAGAATCCCAGTAGTACCTACCCAGCAATAGGCACTGACCTGACTGATTTCATGCAGCAGCAAGATTTTGCATTACAAATAGATAATTCTGTTAAAAACACCAGCAACTCAAAGCAAACCAAACCAAAGAGAATGGTGGGAATGAGAGGAATAGGGTGCAATTAGAAAACATCAGTGTGTTACTGTGTAACTCCACGCTGCACCTGTGTTTCAGACATTGTGTGGTCCTCTCCACTCACCCCTTTTTCAAGAAAGATTAGAGAAGAGGCACAGAGGTGAGAAAGGCTGGTCAAAAGCTTCTGGATGTAGTGTGATCCCTCTCTTCAGCCTAGGGAAAAGATGACCAAAACCTATGAAAACTGCTGAAAAAGCTCAGGATAATGGCTCACAGTCTCTTTCTGTGTTAGGACTGTTGGTCATCTTACAAAGCTGGTAGGAGTTAATTAAGCTCAAAAGAGTCAAGACAAATGTTTTTCACACAATGAGCAGTTAAACTATGAAATTCCTTAGGGTGATGTGGATGTTAAAAGTTTGCATGTGTTCAAAAAGGGATTAGGTGAATTCATGTCAGAAAAGTCCTCTGAGGGTTACTAAATACAAAGGCCCCCATCTCCAGAAGTGCCTGAGCTACAGATCACCAAATGCTGAGGGAGTTTTCTGGGCATGTAGCACTACATGAGCTCTTTGCATTCACACAGCTCTCTGTGTGCCTGCTTTGGTCTCAACCAGAACGATCATTTTTATGTGCAGAAAATTCCCCTGAAAAGCATATCAGATGTGCTACAGAAGGCCAAATTGCCCAAACCCTGCCAATGGTGTTGCAACAGCAGCTAAACCTCAAAGTTCAGCAGAAGATAAAAAGTGCTGTGATGAACTTCCTGGGGCTATGGATGAGGAAAACTCTCCTTCTTCACGGAAGAGTGTCTATAATATTTGATAAACCCACAGGAAAAACAACGTTTGTTCATTGTTATCCTTGCACACATAAGGGCTGTTTGCAGACTGTGGTTCCGCTGCGTCCTGCAGCTCTGATTTCTCCAAAATGGAGCATGCCAGCAGATATGAGAGGGTCCTGGGACTGCTATGCCATGTGCTTCTGCTCTTTTGAACCCCTTTCTCTCGTGATCTGCTCCCAGCTGCTGCTGACCCCCATCAGCTAGCTCTGGCAGACTTCTGCCTTGTCCCAGCAGTGCTAGCATGGGAGAAATTACTTACTAAAGCATGATGCCCCTCTTGGGGGACCCCAAAATGTATCCACAGCTGAGGGACAAGACATCCCAAGAAAAGTCCATTTGTCTTTCTCCTCTCTTGATTCTGCCTGCTCACCTTTTCTTCTCTCTTCCCAAGCAGTGGTTGTCTCCTACATGGGAAGCTTGTAGCGGGTGTAGTATTTATTCTAGCAAGCATGATGGTGATGGGAATTGAGGAGGATTGAAGGCTGTGCCTTGGGCTGGACCACGCTGGGTGGGCCAGGTAGTGGCTGGCTGCCTGCAAGCTCAAACCTTTTACACTGCCAGTAAGACACATCAGCCTTGAACAGGAGGAAAATGTTATTGCATTTTCCTTCCTGATGGAGCCAAAGCAAGCCAGGAAGCAAGCTATGAGGAGATGGGGTAGGGTGAAGGAGGAAGAGATTTTCAAATATTTTGAGGAAGGCTGATGGTGGCTGCAGAGGGAGTTCAGGGCTGGTAGAAGCCAAGCTGGGATGTAGCAACTGGCAGTTGGCTTTGCTGGAGCTTGGGTTGCAAAGGATTTCTGTAAGGGGACTGGAACGAGCATGGTAGTCAGGGTCTGGAGCAGAGCAGGGCATGGGGATATACGTGTATTTGATGAAAGGGGAGCACTCAAGCAGAGCAAACCCTCCAGAAAGAAGAGGACTCAGAGGACAAAGCTGTAAGAATTGCTCCGTTAAGTGTGTTTCGCCTGCTTATCCTCTCCTGAAAGGGAGTAGGGTGTGCAGTGAATTCCTACATTTTATTGTACCTTTTGGATTAATGTGCAAATACAAATGATACATTACTGCTGTATGTATATGTTAGAAGGCAAAACGAAGAAAAAACAGATGGGAAGGCAAGATGTTTTCTGTTGGTCCTTTAGTCCTCAGGAGAATTTATTTGACAAGCTTGAGATACGGGCCCAGAAAACTGCCTTGGTGTTTATATTGGAGGGAGAAAAGACTGAGATTTGTGGGGCCAAGCATTATGCTGAGCAGAACACAAATGCATTAAAAAGGACTGACCCCAGCCTTGGGACCCTTTCTTTCCAGTACATATTTCACTCTCCAGTGTCAGTATGCTTTGCAATGGGAAAAAAATCAACTGATGATTCCAGGTCCTTACATTTTACACATCCTTTTATAAATAAATTAGTTTGCCCCTCCTACAGGCACAAGCCCTTGCAGAGCTCCTCTGCTCAGACATCTCCACCCTTTGCTTCTTATTCAGCTGGATAAAGTCTTTGCTATTGCTTTTGCCAGTTTGTTTGTTTTCTTGCCCCTTTGTTTATCTTCTTGGCTACTTTTCATAAACACCCACCCAGCAATGTGCAATCACAACCGTGCTCCTGACACCAGTCAATGTTCAAACGTGAGTATCAAGGAGGGGAAGTAGGATCTGGTCCTAATCATGAGCCAGAAGCATGTTTCTAACACACTGATGTTGTGTTGCGATGCACGATTGCGCATGAAGTTGTAAGTGGAACAGAAAGGAGTTTTGCAGCGAGATCAGATGGTGGCAGATGATTATGCCAGCACTTCCTGGAATAAACATCCTTGGAAACCTTCTTAAATACATCTCCTTCTTTTGATACATTAGCTCACATTTTGCCAATATCACATATTTATTTTTCTGATTCAAGATTAAGACACCACAGCATAGATAAAAGTTATCCACTAATTCCTTTTGTCAGGTCTATATCAATACTTATCATATTCCTACAATTATTAGTCCCTCAGCAGTTCATTTTAGTACCAGCCAAAGCCAGTGTTGACAAATGCAGTTCTGAAATTGGTGAAAATACCAATCCAGGCAACAGGCCTCACTTTCTGCTACAATCTTTAGAATGTACTGAGTATACAGTAATGGCAATGGTGTGAAAACAGTTATGACAAGAGGTAATTAATGGTTGTAACCCTGCTGGGAAAAGATTGCAGTGCCATGTAAAGCTGTGGAGGGATACTCAGTTGGACTAGGATAGACTGAGAGCATGAGATGTCCCTGGAGAATAAGCCCTGTAGAAAAAACAGGTCACGCTAACCCTATCAGAGCACCACAGTAATGTAAGTGCCAAGTATCTGGGGATCTATTCTGGCATTATATTGAGCCACTGGAAAATAGCAATGTGCCTCATAGCTGTCCCAGGTGAGGATGTGCTATGAAGCCACGGCCACAGATACAACAACAATACCTCCTAGACGCCTGCCAGCTATTTTTTGCTGCTAGAAAACTTTACTGATGCTTTTTAACTGCATGAAAAGAGAAGAGCAAAGCAAAGTCATTTAACTCTTCACATTATGCAAGAACAATGTGAGAACATATCAGCAATCATATTGCATATTAAAAAAAATCATTTTAAGCAGATGTTGCTACTGTAGATATGAAAACACTAAGTAAAATTTCAATAAATTCTAGTATTACGAAGGCTCTTAAGCAAGACAAGCATGACACAGCCTTTTCATGGGAACGAGAATGCCTATCAAATGAGCCTTGAGGTACTTAATAGATACAGAGATACAGACTCACTTTATGTAACTCAGGCATATTATCCCAAATGGGATTTTCCTCTGTTTGAATCTATGCTCAAGAGATGGTTTCTCTGTGACTGCCGTATTTCTAAATTCCCTTAGACAATTGCTATACACAAGTAATGTCTCGGTTTTCCATTTGCACAGGATAATTCCTTTGGCTATCACCCATCTCACTGGCACCAACATTTGCTATTTGTTAGTTTGTCAGTCAGTCTGTTTCTAAAAGATGGACTTGATTACAGCTCCAGCTGGGAGCTTTATTGAAGCAAATTCTGCCAGAGACAGTTGTGGTGAAGCAAGACATTAGGAACTGCTCTGTGAATGCTGCAATTCTTTCCTTTTCTTTTCTCTTTTTTCTTTTCTCTTTTTTCTTTTCTCTCTTTTCTTTTCTTTTCTTTCCTTTTCTTTTCTTTTCTTTTCTTTTCTTTTCTTTTCT
>VZZY01000408.1:470253-543393 GCA_013400335.1 Eurystomus gularis
CTTCTCCTTCTCCTTCTCCTTCTCCTTCTCCTTCTCCTTCTCCTTCTCCTTCTCCTTCTCCTTCTCCTTCTCCTCACCTTCTTATTTGGGCACAGTATTAACCTTTGTCATAGAGCAAGGAAAGAATTTTTGTCCCTGAATCTTGAGGGACTTAATACTCTTTTCAAAAGGTATGTGTGTCAAGCACAAAGAGCCCCACACCGCTGTTGTGCTGCCATGTCACAGGTCCAGATGTTAACAGGACAATCCCAAAATGTGATGTGATCCCTTTTAACATTCAAGACGCAAGGAAAAATAAAGCAACCCTGTAATAATGTAGCAGTTCATGTTGTTGGCATGAAGTGCTGTCACCAGGTGTTCACAGACAGTCAAGAGACAGCTTGCCAGGCTGCAAATGTAAGTGTATTAAACTCAGTTGTGTGGAGTTTCAATGCCCTATATTTTCTGCAATATTGCTGGAGGCAATTTTTGTTTTCAGTTTTGGGTTAACACACAACTGAAACTCAGTGATGCTCAGCCAAAACCCACAAGTCTTGCCTAGTTTTGAATCGAAATGTTACAAAAACCACAGTGTTTATCATGGTTTCTACATGAAGTCATAATTAACCCCAGGTTTGCTCAAAACTTTGTCCAAGTTAACTAAAAATTCTGTAAACTGTGGGGAACCTGGCTGAAGTTTTGGGTAAGTATGAAAACATGAGCTGATATTTGAGTTTGGTCTGATTCTAGGTTTTGCTGAAAGAGTTTCAAATGACTGTAGCTGCAGTCTGATTTCTTTATCCCAGAGGGTAGATGTTAATAGAGATGAATTTAACTTCTGAACTACAAAGATCCTTTAGGGGTTCAATGTTATCCAGGACTCCAGATTTACAGCAAATATACTAAAATAACCTCTCTACAGAATTTCTATCTAGAAAATACTCTCCTTGCCTAACTTGCTGACTTTCCTAATTAGAAAATCAAGTCTGGGAGTGGGGGAGTGTTGTTTTTTTGGGGGTGGGAGTGCTATTGCAAGCAATGCATATTCTTAAGTAGTTTCAAGTAGATATAGTTATTTCTATTCTCTGATTTGCCATCCAAAGCATTCTTCCAGGGTATTAGTATGAAATGTTCACTCATATTTATTTGAAGCCATTCAAAAGGCAAAAAGAGAGACAGGGAAAAAATAAGGCAGAAAAGCAGAGAGATGGAGTGATAGAGAAAGAAAAAAAAATGTTTGTTAGACCTCAGGAAGGCCCTTTATTTGAAAATCATGAATAAATTGTGTGGCTGAAAATACTCCTGGAAAATGGATTCCTTGGACAAAGGATCATTCTCGAGTGAAATCCTGATCTCACTGGGATCTCTGGAAGTTTAGTTTATCTATACTGTCCCTAAGCTCCATTGGAAGCAGGGTTTCATCATGGATCTCAATGCAGGGGATGTTTATTATCAGATGATTTTTATTTTCTACAACAGATTTTGATTTAACTACAGTTCCCGGACTTTGCTGGGAAGTCCCATGTCGGTAAATGCTCAGTGCTGAAGAACACCACATGAAAGGTCAGGACGTTTCAAACATATAATCGTATCCGAAACTCCTACATATTAATGTGTAGCTTAATAAATGTAGAGACCAGAGTTAAAACTAGATTGTAATTTCAAGTAATTAAGTTCTATTTTTCTAGAAGATTCTGCTTGGGAAAAAAAATAACCCAAACCCACAACACTTTCCCAATTACAATGGATTGTTCCTGTTACAAAAATCTATGAAAATGATGCAAGGGCTAAGAAGAGCATCAAGCCTCAACCAACAGCATTGTTTAGCATTAATTTTTCTAGATATTCATTGTCACTTAAGTACAACAAAAAGTTTTTTTATTTCAATTTGAAATTGAAACTGGTAATTTTAGCACCAAGTGCACTGTATAGTCACAATCCTAGAACTTTAAAACAGTTTTAGTATTAAGTACAGATGGAGCATATATATATACAGTTTTATAAATAACCACATAAATCTATGCCTTAATTAATTAAAAGTCAACTGCTATGTAAAAATTTTGCACTAGCTTAACCCTGGTTTGGTAAAACACATTCTCTAAATAAGAACCAAGCAACTGCCAGGAGTTTTGCTATTTGCATCATTAATTCTGACCCTTTATTTGCAAGACTCTCTCCCAAAAGCAATTCATCTCGGTTATCATATCACACCAGCACTTCACACCCAGTACTAGGTTTCCAATGATTTCTCCCCATATGGCAACTTCTTCAGCAATTCGTGCATTCACAGATTTCTTTCTGTAGATACTCGTTCCACATTGATATGTGCCCATTCCCTCTAATGTGTGCTAGACACTGAACTCTAGATCCATAAATAGACCTTCTATCTGCAACTCCCATCTTGATTTCTGTGCAAAATTCGGGGGTTTGGTAGTTTGAAACCAGGAGGAGCACTGACAAAGCCTTTCTTTTTCCTACTGACAGTTCCTCTGTGCTCACAGGCTATGGACTGGAAATCTCCACTTTAGGTATTAGACACAGAACACATTTGGCACCACTCAACAGCGCTGTCCCTGAGGGAATGTCTAAAAAACTGGTCTAGGGAAATTAAATCCTTCTTTCCTCTGTGACTACAGAAGAAGTACATGTAACTTACACTTCAGATGATGACGGATTTACACTAGAGGAGCAGGAAAGAAATAATCCTCAGCACTGAGACGTGGGAAATCCTCCACAAGCGGAAGTAACCTAAAGCACTCATGCAAAATACGCTTGCAGTTGACAGGATCAGAGGGAAAGGAGATGATCAGATTGCACAAGAGGTAGTACTCGCTACAGCCCAAAATTTTTTAGCCTGTAGGGTTATCACACTGAGGAAGCCAGGTCTTAATTATTTGCGTTACTGGATATTCAAATCATGTTGATAGGTGCATTCTACAAGCTTTTAAAACTAGACTCTATTACACATCTCCACCTTTTTATAAAGAATATAAACATCCCTTTCTTCATGGCTGTGAGCACATATTGCTGGGTCATGTTCAGCTTTTGATCCACTGACACCTCCCAGTCCTTGTCCGCAGGGCTGCTCTCAATCCACTCATCATCCAGCCTGTACCTGTGTTTGGGATTGCCCCAACCCAGATACAGGACCTTGCACTTGGCCTTGTTGAACTTCATGAGGTTAACATGAGACCACCTCTCTAGCCTGTCTGGGTCCCTCTGGATGACATCTCATCCCTCCAGCACGTCAACCACACCACTCATCTTGGTGTCATCTGCAAACCTGTTGAGGGTGCACTCAATCCCACTGTTCATGTCCCTGACAAAGATACTAAATAATATTGGTCCCAATACAGATCCCTGAGGGACACCACTCACCACTGAACAGCATCTGGTCATCAAGCCATTGACCGCAACTCTTTGAGTGCAACTATACAGCCAGTTCCTTATCCAAGGAGTTGTCCAAAATGGAGGATGCAGGCACTGATCCCACTAGCTCTCATGTGCTAAACAAGCGATCTACCATTTGAGCTCATATCCCCTACTTTCAATGGACACCAGTTCTATAAGCTGCAGTGAGCTTTTCTTTACATCCATTGCAAACAGTTCTTATTTGAATTCATGCCCATCAAACTCAGCAAAAGCAATTAAAAACACAGAACTGAAAGGAATTGAGATCTGCAACCTTGGAAATTTTTTAATAGCTATTTAGCCCAGAAGGATCCTTTTCTGCACCTACCTCATCTCCTGTCCCATGGTCCCTGAAATATCTCAGAAGACTGCCCATCAAACTGAAGTGAAAGATGAAAAGTCGTGGAATCGCCCTATATCACATAAACAGGAGATATCAATTATCTTTCATGATCATGCAAGAGCTTGACATGTATTCTGCAGTTTGTGCCTTTCTGATTATCAGCATCATATTCTACATGTAAATCATAAACTTCCTCCATATATTGTTATCTTAAATCTCTCATTAGTCTAGACATTTATGTGGTTACATTTTTCCTCTTAATCTGCCCATTGACTGCATGCAAACTAATAAGTAAATTTGCCAAGTAGCCAATACTAGGGAAATTTTACTGCAAGATGACCTGACTATCTAAAATTGATTCCCTGTAAACAGCTTAAAACAATATTGCAAGTTAGATGTGCTCTAATATATTCCCTTGGTTTGAAATATAACAGCACAAAAAAGTGTGAGCAGCCACATGCAACTATATGGTCCCACATATGAGGGACAAAATCAGAAGTGACAGTAAGAGACATATGACATTCACTGAAGACAGATCGTCTGGTGCTTGGAAGCAGTAAACAAGATCCCTTAACGAACCCATGGAAGCTGAAGCAACCAAAGTGAGGAATGAGGGAGGCAGACTGCTAAAGCTATACTGCCAAAGCCATACAAATAAAAGCAGTCATGTGCAGCTGGAACGCTCCCCGAGCATCTCATCCTGGCTCTCCAACGGAGATGGCTGCCAAGTGTTCGCTGAATGGTGCCATAGCCTTGCTTACAGCCTCCATTTATTTTGTGCTCCTAAGGCTGCAGGTTTATAGATCCCCAGCCGTGCAATTTAATGCTTTGTGCCCACACATTTTATTTCATATTAAGATGCTCCCAAGTACCTAGTTTCCAGGTTTTCAGCTGCTTTAAACTAATATTCTCCCTCCCGATTCCAGTCACCAGGCAGTTTTAAAGTTGCTGTGACAGGCCTCAGCAAGATCCTGAGGGTAATTTGTGGAAAAAAAGCTGGAGTAATGACACCTGTACCACTTCCCTCCCTATTTATGTTTGGTTCCCCCTTCCTGATGAGTACAGTCTGCAAGAAATGAGACTATTCCCCTCCATACCTCCATATCCCCCCACAATAGATAGAGATTATTTAAAGCCAGTGCAAGGTTCAGTTAACCCTTCGGAAGGAAACATGTAACTCAGCAGGGAGTGGTAATAGAAGCGTACAGCTAAGGGAAAAAAGAACTCTTTTCTTGACCTGCAGGGTTTGTTTCATACCTTGGTTTCATTCTGCAGAACCTGGTAAACAAGCCACCAGTCACTTGCTGAGGAGACCAGTTCCAGTAGCAGGTGAGCCCTCACTGGGGAAGGGATTTGAGGCAAAAAGTGCTGGCAAAAGGCTCTTTTTGGGGGCTTTTTGCAGCCAGGAGAAGCGGTTTGCCTGCGACAGAGGCCAGCAGCTTGTGGGCGGGAAGCTGAGGCGGCCTCGGCAGGGCCGGCACCGCCGGCAGCAGATCTAAACGAGGCCTAAAGATGCCAATAGTCACTCCCTGGGGTCAGAAAAGAACCCCCTCAGGAGCCTAGTGATGGAGCTCAGGGAGGAGGTAAGCAGGCTGAGGGCCACCAGGGAATACGAGAGAGTCGAAACCCAGCAGGCAGACAGAGCCCCTGCTGCAGAGAACTCCCAGTCCTCTGAGTGTGGTGGTTTAGAGCACAGGGGAAAATGGCGGGAAGTTCCTGCTCAACACAACAGGCGCGGCCGCCCAACAACTCGCCTGCTGCCCTGGGTGCCCTTGCACCTCGATGTTCTGCAAGGGGAATCAAATAATAGCAAAGGTGACAGCGCACCTAACTCGGAGGCGTTGCCAAGGCTAACGTGGACTAGGCCTCGCATCTAAACATCTTCTGTAAAGAAAGACGGGTCTTTGTCATAAGGGACTTGATTCTGAAGGGAGTAGAAGGCGTGATTTGCAAACCAGACCCAGACAGAGGGAATTCTGCTGCCTCCACTGGCCCAGGTTAAGGATGTAAAGACGAAGCTTCCCTCCCTAGTGCAGCCCTCGGATTATTATCCCCCTTTAATCTTTCAGGTAGGTAGTGATGAAGTGGCAAAAAGAAGTCCAAGGGCAATGATGAAAGATTTCAGGGCCTTAGGGCAACTGGTTCTTGTCTATCCTCCCAGTTGTGGGGAATGACGAGACGATAATCAAGAAGAGCCAGCAGATCAACACCTGGCTCCGAGCCTGGTGCTACCGGCACAACTTTGGTTTTTTTGATCACGGCCTGCTTTACAAGACACCAGGCCTGCTGGTAACAGATGGGAAAAGCTTATCTCTTAGGGGGAAAAGGGTTCTAGGACAAGAGTTAGCAGGACTCATAGAAGGATCTTCAAACTAGGTTTGAAGCGGGGTGGGGATGTAAGTGGGCTTGTCATGGAGGTGCCTGGGTGAGGTAACTCATTACTTGTAGGGCAACATGCTGGTAATTTTGAGAGCCAGAAGGCCCTACCATCCCTCAAGGGAGAGAGCTACAGGCTCACCTCCCCTCCTGAAATGCTTATACACCAATGCACACAGCATGGGGAATAAACAGGAAGAACTGGAGAACTGTGTGAGGACACAGGGCCATGATCTCATGGCAGTTACTGAGACATGGTGGGATAGCTCACATGACTGGAATGCTGTCATGGATGGCTGTGTCCTTTTTGGGAAAGATAGGCCAGCAAGGTGAGGTGGTGGAGTGTATCGAGCGCTCCTTGGGGGTGAATGATGAACTAGTTGAGAGCTTGTGGGTACAGATTAAGGGGCAGACTAATTGTTGGCTTGTTTCCTTGACTACTGGCAGACCAGTGCACTCCTTTGAGTAAAAAATCAAGTAGAGGAGGCAGGAGACCTGCATGGATGAGCAGGGAGCTGCTGGAAAAACACAAAAGGAAGAAAGAGGTTTATAGTATGTGGAAAAAGGGACTGGTCACTTGGGAGGATTATAGGAACATATAATAATGATTTATCTAGTTTTCAAGGTGCAGCTTCCAACAAGGATGGTTAAGGTCCACCTATTTCATATATTTTTACACACTCGAAAGTCTTCTTTGAATACACAGTGGAACATGTGGATGGGATTCAGTTACCTGAAGTGATGTTTACTGCCAGCTGATATGCTCTGAGGCGTGCAGTCTCATCTCTAGCTGCCCTTCCAGAAAGACACAGGTCTTCCAGAGGGCCCAGGTGATGTCTGCTACATGGATATCTTTACCTGGCTATCTCTAGAGAACTATAAAGCCATACTTTCCACAAAAAAAGCCCCACAGCCAGTGGTGGCTCATGTGATTATATGCAGAAACTAGAGTTGTTTAGGTTGGAAAACACCTTTAAGGTGATCATGTTCAGCCACTAACCTAACTCTACCAAGTCCACTGCTAAACCACGTCCCTCAGTACCACATCTACACGACCTTTAAACACGTCCAGAGATGGTGATTAAATCACTGCCCTGGGCAGCCTGTTTCGGGGCTTGACAGCCCTTTCAGTGGAGAAATTATTCTTAATATCCAACCTAAACCTCCCCTGGTGCAAGTTGAGGCCATTTCCTCTTGTCCTATCACTTGTTGGGACAAGGGATGATCTCGGCCTTTTGATTTCACTTGAAGAAATTTCCAGTTAAATGACTGAGAACTTTGTTTGATGTCAGGGTCAGACCTTCAGTATACAGAAAACATCACCCACTTCTGCCTCTTCAGCCTTCAGCATTTGGTTGTTGTTTAGCGATGGCTTCTGTGAACTGCTGCATGTTTGCAAACCCCAGGCTTCTAATGGAAAATGTGAGTATTCAGCACCTTTCCATGTCAGAAATGAACTCAATTTGTTTTTACTGTACCAAGAAAATACTTTTTTTCCTTAATTAATCACTAAATGATGACTAAATTACACACGCAAGTGAAAGGAACCTCTGGTTAGCCATTAAAAGTGGATAAGTGCCAGCTGTCAGAGGTGTTTTAATATCCATAGGTGATTATTACTTTTAAAATTTAAATATTGTAAAAATACCCAGTAGGACATACAAAGCCTGATCTGCAGATGGTGAAACTCAGACTAGTTTCATTGTTGACTCTAACCCCTAATTCTAATTTAATAGGGCACCCACATAATTAAATTGTTATTAATATAATTTATTTAGGATTAAGAGGCACGTGTGTACTGAATATGAAATATATAAGCTGCTAATGACCAGCTGCTACTTAACTTTATTGTCTTTCTTAGCATGAACTGAAATGAACGATATCCCAGGCTGAAAGTATTTAATACTGAAATTGTCAGAGAGAAACACCAAACTGAACCCTAGTTCTTTAACCCAATTAAAACAGCATCCTGTTGCTATCAAATGTATTTTACAAACCAGGATTTTTTATAAATAAGTTATGATGGAAGGTAATGTAAAAGATTGACTGAAAAGCATGATTTGAATAACCAATATGATGAAATATTGAATTATCATTGTAGTCCTTCTCTCTGTAGACCAATTATCTGAGTGTGTGTGTGTGTGCACTGAGCTGGAACTCCCCTCTGCTAGAGCTGCCAACAACTTGACCTGAATGTGAAATGACTGAAGTAGTCTCACCCTATAGATCTAATCTCATATATGGGTACATGTACAGCCTTTCTCTCACTTTCTTTTTTTTAATTTTATTTTGAAAAGTACAAACACTTCTTACCAGTAGAGGAAATGCTCAACAGTGTGTGTCAGAGGTGGCATCACAGCTCTGCCCTCTTCTCGACCAGTGTTGAATCATCACCAGTTCAGAGAAACATGTGCTGAGGCTGTTTGCTTTATGTAGTACATCTCTGGTACTAGTACTTTGTTGGTACTAGTTTGGGGGTTTATACTGGAGAGGGAGGAAGTGTGCACCCCTAAACTTCTGCTGCTGTTGAAAAAAAAAAGTTTGGAACTCAAGTGAATAGCCTACTTTCTTTTCAATTAGTTAAAATGAAAAAAAAAGACTATTTGATATGCTTTGAAATGAATCACAGGAATCATGACTCCTGTTGTCTGAAAACGTAATACAGATCCAGGTCCATCTTTACTGTTCTGTAGCTTGTATTTGGTGGAATCTGCCGTGCATCCTGCCAGATCCTAGTGGTACACACACTTGAAAAAACGCCGTTTGTCATCCCAGTCATTGGAACTGAGCCCGACAGATGAACGGCAGGAGACCACCAACTGAGTGTGATGAAAAGCACTGAGGCTAAAGGTTTCTGGGTGACTCTGTTACACTTGGCTGCCCTTCTGGAAAAACACCCATCTTGCTGCTAATATCCAGCTATTTCATTTCTACAAACAACATTTCTCTCTTTAAATATCTATTTATTATATTACAAGTGAAAGTCACTGGATTTGGGGATTAAATTAGCACCTCTGCTTGCACTGTAAATAAGCAGGGACTTGCTCTCCTCACCCTTCAGCGAGCCATGAGGCCAAGCACTGGAATAGACGCCCAGCCTCTAATCAGCAGTGTTTGCAAATCAAGGATTGCTGCCTTGGGGAACCTGCTGAGAACGACAGTAAAATCACTTGGACATTTTTTCCTTTACCGAAGACTGCAAATAAACTTGCTATAAATCTTGCTTTTCTCTTTCCCCACATAAGAAGAATAATATTAGCAGAAGTTGACAGTTTCAGGAAAACATGCTAAAATTACTGCTGCTACACATGATAAGTGGAGGCTGTCTGTACTGTTTGGTAACATCTAGTAGTCGCCACACCAGGACAGAACAGATGATCCCTGACCCAAAAAATTTTCAGACAAGTATAGGTCATGACACAACAAATAGGTCAACAAACTGAGAAACAGTGAAGCAATATTGGTCCATGCCAATAACCCCACCATAATAGAAACACTTACTTGACAGAGGGGTTTTTTGATGTTTATAGTTGCTACCAAGGATTGGTGTGTGCAGAAAGGCTCTTGCTTACACTCACTCCTGTGCAGACCAAGGTCACTGCTAAATCTTGTGTGACATGTTGAGGGTGCAGAAAGTAAAATGCTGCACCTGCCAGGAGGAGCAGCCAGGACAGGAGACCCTAAACTGACCAGTGAGGGATCCCATCCCGTATATGTCATATTCAGTATAAAGCTGAGGGATCACGAGGGTCAAGCTCTCTTCTTCAATGGCCAGCGTCCAAGGAGGACTCTGCCTGTTCTGCCTTCAATCCCAATCTGTGCATTCCTGAATCCAGTTCCAGAATCCAGCTCCTGAACCCAGTTCCCATCTGGCGCTAAATTCAGTCTGGGACTTCCCCTGTGCCTGCTCCACAGCATCAGGGTGACAGTGACGTAATTGCCACCATGGCCATTGGCTTCAATATTGGTTCTGTATACATTTCATTTTATTGTTACTATTTTCTTTTCCAATCTGTAAGTTCCTATCCCTTATTCCCTTTTTCTTCCCCTTCAGAAATTGAGAGGGTTTAATAGAGAGCATCTGTCATTTGTCTAGTGGCCAGCCCAGCTCTAAACCTATTTATTCTGAAATGCCAGAGACCTTGCAGCTCAGCTGCAAAGTGAACTTATAAGTAGGTGCAAGTTTAAAGCTAGTTCTAAAAATACTTACGTTTTTAATTCCCAGCAAAATCAAATTGCAATATGCGTAATCTTAAATGAATGCTGCAAACTGATACCAGGAGCCAGCTGGAAGTGGGAGCTAACAGACATTGCACTGACTGAGAGGAAAATGGGGAAGTGGCACCTCATGATGAGCCTTCAGGGAACAGACAGAGTTAATGATTGATGCAGAGTAGAACTCACAAACAGGATTAACAGAATTGCAGCTAATGACAGTTTGGTGCTGTGATGATACTCAGCTAAGATTTTAAAGGAGAGGTCTTGGGCAAGGAAAGAGATTTGTAGGTCATCTGTATTGAGAGGATAATTGAATTTGTGCTCTGTTGATGAGATTAATCAGAGGTAAGATATAAAGATGAGTGAGAATGGAAGCAAGGACAGACACATTTGGGATTCCCACTGAGAGCTAAGGGAAGATGAGGACATGCTTCTGACGAATATGCTGAAGAAAGTAAGACCAGGGGACACCAGAGTCAGAGGTGGTGAGGGGAAACGCAATTTCAAGAAAAAGACTGGAGTTGCTCCTGACACAAATAACTGACATAGCGAGGAATGGAGTATTTTTCTCTAAAATTTTGATTAGAAGATGTTGTTAAAGACCTTGTGAAGTGTGGCTCCAGAAGAATGCCAGGGGAATAAGCCAGCTTGGAGAGTCAAGGATGGAACTATGTATGACCTGAGATTACTCAGTGAGTTTAGAGATGAAATGGAGAAAGAGGATATAACAGTAGCTGGAGGAGCAAAGGGAAGTCAAGAGTGCTTTTGATACAGGAAAGACAATAAACATTGCAGTAGGAGGGGGAAAAGCAATAGGAAATGACAATACCATGATAAAAAAAGAAACAAAAAAACAATAGGGAGACTGGGACATGGCGTGGAACAGAGCTTCTATGGCAGTGCAGGTATGAGGGAAAAGAGCAGGAAAGAAGCTTGGAATGGGAAGGAGAAAAGAGTTGTGAGAGGGAATGGAAGATGAGGAAGATATGTTATATTGTTACTTTTTCTCTTGAAGGTGTTGGGAGCCTTCATGAAAAGAACTGTTGTTTTGAGAAACAGATCAAAGAGGGCAAAAAGGAAGGGGACTAAGATAAGCACCACTAAATACGAAAGGAAACATGTCAAGGGTTAGGGCTGGCCACTAGATGAATAACAAAGCAGAAAGACGGTATTGATCTGGCAAATAGATTTATCCAAATGAAAGGAAAGGGAGATGAGGATGGAAAGAACTGAAGAGCTAGTGAAACTGTAGGTAACTGCACAGGAGAAGAGCTCTGAAGAGAAAGAATAAAAAAGGAGGAAGATGAATACTTAAGTCAAAGCAGATGAAAGCCACTGGCAGTGGACAAGAAGGGAAAAAACACAATCTGTGCTATGAACATATTGTATTGAGCCCATCATGACCCAGAAACCAAACCCGCCTCTGTGCACATTTCTGTCAGGCAATTATAATGAAGTTTTTGTATTTCCATATCAAGGCTAATGTGTTGTTGTGATGTTGTCATCCGGATTCTTAAGAAATGTGCTGACACCATTTGTTCTTTTGGCACAGGCTCAACTGAGCCCTTCTGGCACCACTGGCAAGGACCACTTTCCATCAATGGGAATGAGGTAGCAGTTTGTTTATGTAGGATGGTTGTCCAGGAGATAAAGCAAAAAGGCAGGATCTTTTCTCCCGTGCTAGGATTAGCTCCACAGCAACAGAGTAGCAGAGACTGCAGCTAGAACTGCTTAATTCCTACCACATAAGGGTCTTTGTTATTGGTATACTAGGTGTTTATGTGGATACAAAATATTCTATTGAATGTAATGCTTCCCGTAGAGGGAGAAGTCATGGCCCCAAATTTTGCCAGTTACGTTTATTTCCCACAGTTTGAATTGGCAATGTGATTTGGAGAATAAAACTGCTGTAGGTTGCAGAAAGAAGATTGTGCTGTTTATCTAGAGATTTCTGTTTTAGCAGGGCTTCCATCTACCAAGGATCCACTGCTGTGTCTGGTCACGTGGCCCTTCTGCTCTTTTGTGCAGTTTCAGTCACTTTATCACATGTCCCTTTATTCTTAAATTTCCTCAACTGGGACACCAATGCCCAAAAAGCACAAGGGGATTGTTCAGGCAGTCCTGAGGTGAACCTGGTACCACAGACATTCAACACTAAAGCAGGACATCTACATAGATACTTCTGTTCAGAGGAGCTAACTGTAGGGACCTAAACAAAAACTTGGGGTTATTGGTGTCATGGAAGATCACTTAGATGAGTGATACAGACAAGAGAGCAAATCAAGCCCTTACAAGGTGCTTTGAGTGACAGCAGATGGCTTCCACACTTGACGATGAACAGCCAAGGTGTTTCAAGAAGCAAGAAATTCTCAGGAACACGTTTCTGAAAAAGTGTTGTAAGTACTGTAGTGAAGATTGGGAGAATATAACAGTTTAATTCGTTCTAATGCAAGTATCTGAGCTGAGTTAACGTAAACTGAGAACGATGGTCTTGATTTCTTTGCTTTACTTCTCCTGACTTTGAAAAGAGCACAACATTCACAGCTTGTGACTTTCTTTGCTCTTCCACCTTTTCTACTCTTACCTCTGTCCTCTTTAGTCTGTTTCACAGAATCATTTAGGTTGGAAGAGACCTTTAAGATCAAGTCCAATCATTAACCCAGAACTGCAAGGTCACCACTAAGCCATGTCCCTCAGCACCACATCTACATGGCTTTCAAATCCCTCCAGGGATGGGGACCCTACCACAGCCCTGGGGAGAGGGTTCCAGGGCTTTACAATCCTTTCAGTGAAGAAATTTTCCCTAATCTGCAACATAAACCTCCCCTGGTGCAACTTGAGGCCATTTTCTCTTGTGCTATTGCTTGTTATATGGGAGAAGAGACTGGCTCCATCCCCTCTACAACATTCTTTTGGCTAGTTGTCAAGAGAAAGAAGGTCTTGCCTGAGCCTCCTTTTCTCCTGGGTAAACAACCCCACTTCCCTCAGCTGCTCCTCATAAAACTCGTTCTCTGGACCCTTCACCAGCCTTGTTGCTCTTCTTTGGACACATTTACTGTATCAATGTGCTGTTTTCAGGTTGTCATCTAGAAGGCAGGTAGCACAACAGCCAGACCTTGTTCTTGCCTTGAACTTAATATCACAGAATATCACCCTGGCTTTACATCCCGGTGAATGACTCTGGGGCAGGTGTGTCCAGCTCCAGGACACAGCAGCTGCTCCTGGTTTATAAACATCCCCTTTCCCTTGCCTTCAACCAGAGCACGGGCAGTTGTTTCATTCATCCCACACCGTCTCCCCACTGGGAAGCTTTCCTCAGATCAAAGCCTCATTAAATCAATGCGCTCCTGTCCCTTGTGTCTGCACTCTCTGTCAGATCTCAGAGAAAGTGTTGGACCCATCTACAGCCTGACGGGGAGTGTAGGTCACTTAGGACATCATTTTAAATAACAGCAGGTCCTGCCCTGCTGAACTTCTCCTGTTCTCAGCAGCAGCATGAGCAGCTGCCGCAAGGAAATGGGAAGAAATTCTTATAGCCAAGGAGCACACAGGGAGAGCACAGGTGTAGTTCACACCAGGCCATTTGGCTCAAAGTCACTCAGGAAGAAGAAATATTTTTGAGACATTTGCACGGGACCACCGAGGTCCTTTATAAGCAAGTATGAAGACAAATAACCTCACATTTGTGCCTCATTCAGTGTCCTGTGGCTCCTAGATGAAAAGATATGGATGAACAGTTGCAATGAGCCTATGCTGCAGCCAGCATTAACCCTTCCAAATAGCTCCATGGGCTAGTGGCAGCTTGAGTGCAAACAGGACAGCCCGAAGGCTGCTCTAATTTACAGCAATCCAGCCAAGTGATGGGAAGATGGAAAGAGAAATCCAAGGAAAGTACTGGTGATAATCCCCGGGACTGAAAGATTTGAGTCAAACTCCAACCATTTTTGTTGGTATGACAAGCCTCTGAGTCCTCCTGCATATCTTAGTGCTTTTTGGTAAACTAGGATAAAAGACATAAGATGCAAGATTAAAAGAGACACCTGTAAAGGGTCCTTGAAAGACACAAGGGATGAATAATGCTGGAGAGGATTCTGAGAGCTGAGATGGATGATGGGAAATAATTTAAGATACAGGGTAGGGAAAGATGTTTGCTTTGTGACTTGAATATCTTGTGGAAGTTGAAAAGGAAAATGAAAATGGAGAGGTAAGAGGAAGTCAGGTAGAATGGAGCCTTGAAATAACGTCTTTCAGAGCGGGCATGGATCACTGTTAATAATGCATCACTAATTACAAAGACGTTGAGTGCAGCCATGCATCTCATCTCAGGCATGTCAACTGGAATCTAAAGGGAAATAAGAAATGCAATAATATTTCTATATCTATCAGAAACCACGTGTCCTGCTGCTGTTTCCAGTGAGAGTTTTCCTCCCTGGAGATCAGTTCCTTCTCTTTATGTAGCTGGGAAGCCATAGACCTGTGCCTGTGAACTGGCAATCTGTTTCCATGGAAATGAATAGGATGTCACAAACGTAGCGCTATGACTTCATTTCAAGACAGAGTACAAGGAGAAGATAGCGCAGCAAAGGAGGGATCTCAGGTTATTTCAGGCTCTTATGACTGCCCAGTGTAAATCTCATCTGTTTGGGCAGACAATGGGGAGGACGGAGGGTTGAACCGGACTGAGTCATTCTTGGCGTTGCTTGGGTGGGAGATGAAGGTTGTGATGAAGACTGCTCCTTGGGGGATGGCTTCTCTTGTGAAAGAAAAGCAATTGCCTTGTTATTATTTGTGTCTCAGTTGGGTGGTGTTTTCAATTTGTGGCTATGTACTCATGTAGCAGTGTACTAAAAGAAAAATAAGTTAATTAATTATGGCAAGAGAATGAAGAAGATAAATGGAAGACAGATTTCTTTTTTATGACATTACAATATTTTTATTTATCTCTCTACACACCAGTCTTTTAAGCTGTAAATCATGAAGTAAAAGATCATCTTATTTCACACTATTGACTAGCACAGAGGGCTGAGACTTCCTTTGAAAAGCAGTGAGTACCAGGTTTATCAACAAATCCAGGTTTTTTACAGGCCATTTTTGTTCAGTTGCACCTTCCCTGGCTTCTTAGTTGACTGTCTCTGACCTGGTGCTTACAATTGAAGCCAACATGAAATTCAGCAGTTCCTCTACTCCTTCTGCTTCAGTGTCCTGTTTATCAGTTGTGTTTACACAGCACATTGGACCATGTCTGCCCTGGCAGTTCTGCTTTTGGAAGTCAGAGGCAGGGGATATTCAATAACTAAAAAGCTTTCTTAAAACCAAAGAATATATATTTTGAGAAAATCTTCCTTTTGAAGTCTGCCAGGTTGGAGTTTGCTTTTTTTTTTGGATCCTTGAACCCCCAGGCATTATCCTGTCCTGGTATTGTGTTTTAACAACTGCTAAGTGTTTGCTGAGAGGTGGCTTACCTCAGCCCATTCTTCCCTTTCTGCTTGTTTTTGTTTTTTTTCTTCTCTTCACATTTCCACGTAAACTAAAGCAATGCAATTGTATAGTGAGCATGAACTACGTCAACACACAGTACTTGTAAACCATTACAGAGCACTTCTAAATGTGTCGCAGACATGGCAAAGGATTGATGTTTACCTTCTTCCTCTGTAAGTTGTTAAAAGGCCAGCTGGAATATTAGACTGTGACAGTACAAAAGAGGTCTTTTAAATGTTGTCCTGTACCAGGTAAGCAAGGCAGTGTGCTTACCTACCCAGCCACAGCCCAAAGATATCCAAAGAGAAGGAAAAAACTGTGACCTCTCCCTTGATAACCTTTTCCATGAGAATAACCAGATTTAAAAAAAAAAAATTGATGAGTATTTTGTCCATTGGCAAGCAGAAGCAGCTCTTTGATATGACCATTTTGTTTCTGTGATTAAAAGAAACCATGAAGCTGATCAGATGTTTGGCTTTGCCAGTGTGGTTTGGCACTGTCCAAAGGCCTTGAAGTACAACTCTATCAGGCAGCAGGTATCAAATTCCAGAAGTGCCAGTGTTTGCCTGGACAGAAATCTAGTTACTCTCTGATAAACATGTATTCAACCTTTCTGACCTCCTTGATGAGAGTTACATTGTGGTGGGGATATTTTGGCTATACGTTGTGGGAGGAGATCTTAGAACATTAATTATCTTCAGTGAAGAGGTATTATAATGCTAAAAATGAACTAATAATAGGGAAGAGATTTCTCTTTTATTCTGTGGCTGTCCGAGTATGAGTTTGCTTGACCCAATGACAATTAATTGCATTCTAATTGGATCAAATGTAAGGTTTTTCTGCCTGTGTCTAACCAGATATATGCAGAAGACTAACAAAAAGAAACAGCAAAACTAACGGATCTTCTGAATAGAAATAGATATTTCAGACTCCCAGGTAATTATTTATACCCGTGGTGAGCCATGTATTATTCACAAATAAGGAAGTAACTGAAGAGATCACAAACATTAGTGAGAAGATACTAGAACTTCATGAAAATATTTGCAGAAGCCCTTGAGGAGTAGTTTGAGACAGAAAATTGAATTCTAGAGTATTCTGCCCAGTCATAGTGCCAGGCAAGTGCTATACATTTAATCCCAGCATGCCAGTATAGATCAGAAGGTGCCCTTCCCTTCTCGCACCCTGATGCTTTGAAGCTCCTGGGTGTCTAAAAGCCTGTATCACCTTTAACAGCAATTAGAGCCAGCACTGCCGATATGCAGGCACATCTATACCCTAGCCCTTCAAAAGGAGCTGGATGGATGCAGACCATTAGAGATGAGTGCAGTTGTACTCCTTGAACATCTATTTGGTCAACAAATTAAGACCAAAACCATGGCAGTGACCAAGCACTCCTCTTTTGTATGCGTGCATCACACAGAGCAATGTCTCAGGCTTCCCAGTCACTGACTCCTACTTCTGTCTTTTTTTTCCTGAATTGCAAATTTATTTTCAGGCCCCATTTTCTTTCTTTTGAGTTACTTTGTTACTTTTTGACAGAGGAAAATGTCTGCTGTCACACTGCATTTGTGATTGAAACCCCTGGCTTGAAAACTGATGAGCTGCTTTCCTTGCATAATTTCCCTCCTATGGTCTGTGCTGTAAATAGAAGTTAAAAATAGCAATCTATGCCCCATGGTCATGGGAGCCATTATTTTTCTTTCTTTTTGCAGAATATCTGCAGATAAACAGCAGGAAATCTTTTACCATGTAATCATTTAAAATGACATCAATTTAAATATGACAGCATTGTGATGCTTTGTTTAGCTGCCATCTGCAATTAAACACGATGCATCTTTTATTACTCGGATTTCTGGGCTTGCAACAATGTATGGAATCTGTCCAAGTTTACAGAGTATCCATCTTAAAAGACAGTTACGAATCATCTTACCCTGCCTGGGATCAATTTTGAATTCGAGTCCACCCATAGTGAATTTTAATGCTGAATATTCGGACTGCTCTCTAACTACT
Source organism: Eurystomus gularis (assembly GCA_013400335.1). Lineage (NCBI taxonomy): Eukaryota > Metazoa > Chordata > Aves > Coraciiformes > Coraciidae > Eurystomus > Eurystomus gularis. The sequence continues at coordinate 488,069 of VZZY01000408.1, forward strand.
TCTTTCTCTTCATTTTTTAATTGTCTTCAGTCTGTGGAAGTATCTCTCATTCCTTAATTTAGTTCTTAACTTCCAGGTTGATGCGATGCTTTTTATAGTCTAGAAGTATCCTACCAAATTCTCCAGCCTTTATTTCCATAAACCCAACCTATGAGGTAGGTGACAACTGAAGCTTGCTTTGCATGTCAAAGAAAGCTTAATCACACACCAAAGAACCACAAAATCAGAGTAAGATGTGAAAGAATACACTGAAAAGATTATTGCCATGTAAACAACTACCTCTTAAGAGCTAAGATTGAAAAAAAAGCTTCTGGATCCATTCTTTTTTCTTTTACATTACTTAGAAGAAAGACATCCTTAGCAATAACTTATTAGGTAAATTATTCTACCTTCCAGAGATGCGTCTACTTGCTGCAGTGGTGGTCCAGATGCTCAATGTATGCAAAGTGCCATTTTTCCACTGAAACTAAAGGTAGATCTCTGGGAAATAGGATGACTTTGAATAGGCCACTCGTCATATGATTGAAAAAGTGGCTATGAAATTACCCAACCATTATACAGGATTAAAAAAAGAATTAATAGAAATTGAGTAAGAGAAGAAGAAGGGCATCATCAGACTGCTGTCAGGTTGGGCACATGACTTGGACACAAAAGCCAGGAGGGAATTCCTTATTGATGACCTTCCAATGCAGTGGAACAAGAGGGGGTTTGTAGAGTGAGTCAGAGCAGACTCATGACTTTGCAGCTCAAAATGCCTCTTAGGAGGAACCAGAAATAGATATCTTGGCTAAATTAGGTGCCAAATATTCATAGTCCCCAGGGAGATTTAAACTCTGTTTGTGGAGCCTCGACTGTGTTCATTTGGCATCGAACAACTTCACCAGTGAAAGATACAAATCTCTTCACAATCTTAAAAAGACAGCTTCATAGCTTTTTTTTTTATTTAAATAATCCTACAGAACTGTCAGACTAACTATTCTGAAAGTTTTGAATTAATAAGAGTTGAGATAGCAAAGAAAACTTATCTTTTATTCAGCTCATAAGCAAAGAAACAAAAGTCAACAGCCAGGAGATTCCCAAACTTGTTGTTGTTGTCACATACGCAACCACAGCAGATCCTGACTGCCTGCAGGTTTGAATGATTAAATGTTTGTTTCCTTTCTTTCTTTTTTCTTTCTCTTATGTTTTTTCCTGGAGTTTTGCTGCACGGGAAGTTCTTGGAGGCAGTAAGCAACCAAGGCCGAAAGGAATCACCAGCTGTGTGAACGGTTTTAAGCTGAAGCTCAGGGCACCAGAGGTTTCTTTTAATTTCATATTTTACAGGATTTAATTCTGTGTTCAGGGCATCATACAATAGCCTTTCCCTAGCTTGGGCAATGGGGAACTGGCTGTAAAGCAGAAACCTTCTACATTACAAAGGAAAAAATTCAGATAACTCTTTGTTTTTCTACATCTGACTCCGTGTTAATAAACGACCTTAAATTTGCATTCAGGGTGAAGAGCTCAGCCACTCTATCTGCTCTGTGATTTCAAAATCTGATCCAAAAGTAGCCAGGATGACTCTGTTGTCTTTGCTCATGATTAAATGGCTGCTGTTAGAAAGTAATCTCCCTTTGACTTGAATGTGTTTGAGTCAGCCTGCAATGAAATACCTTCCAGGGAAACTGCAGAGCCTTTATTTATTGATCTAGAAGCAGAAACCATCTAGCAGGTCGTTTCCTGCTAGCGCTGCTTTCTTCCTCACAGCTAGTGGTAACAGACAGGAGAGAATCTCTTTGCGAGATCATTTCCCCTGATTATTGCTGGCTCCTCTGCTGGCATCACTTGCATCCCCCTCCTCATCCTTCTAGCCCCTTTTAAGACAGATGTCACTGAATGCTGCTGGAAGGGCAACCTAGAAACATTGGATTTTAAAAGAAAGTTAAGCGTCTCTTGAAAATATGACTGAATAAACTGGGATTTGATTGACAGGATTCACTATGGAAAGCCTTGCTGTGAACATGTGGTGGCCGGCCACTGGAGGTCATAGGAAAAGAGGCCAGCTCAGCTGCTCCCCTTTTCCTTCTGTAAAAAGGGAACACCATTAACAAGGGCGAACATTTGAACAGGCAAAGTACCATTTTTTCCAAAATGAAATTTCTGAGGAGCAAGGCTTGATCGTCTGGTCCATATTTGCTCCTACTTCTTGTGGATGTTACTTCTCAGGAGTTCTTTGTGGGGAGGGAAAAAAGAATCTGGTTTTCTGTAGCTAAATAAAAGAGTTCTCTCAAAGCTGAAAAAACACCAGGAATAAAGAACATTAACATTACAAATACTAAAGAATTCAGGCACTGATTTTATCTGCGATACCTGTGAAATCTCATTGCTTTTAAAGCATTCAGGGAACTAGAATTGATTGGGACTATCTATCCCGTTGACAGGGAACAGAAGGACAAATCTATAAGCACAGATTTGCAAAGATGAAGACAAAAGCAGATGTATGTTTTGTTGCTTTCTGCAACAAGACTGATCCAAACAAATATTCATCCAAAATGCGCTTTCCTTAAAGTATTCATAAATAAAAAGACCCTTTAGTCTGTGTTATCATTGGAAAGCCTACAGGATCATGGATATCCAATATACACTGAAAAAGGAAACGTTCTTTAATGCACTTAGCACAATGTCAACTATTGGAGATAAATAAGAACGGACAACAGAAGTTTTGATCACCTTTGCTGACCAAGTACCTTCTGGTTTAGTCTGTATCTCCTCTAGTGTGCTGAAGTAAAATAAAAACTACACATTCTGCAGCACAAATAACTAACTTCTTGTTTATAATATGTCTTCTTTATGTTCTCAGTACTTGCTTTGCATAAACATCTGCCACAGCTCAGCAACCACAAAACACAGAAGATATGTTTTGCTGAAGAGGTTTATTACCACATGATACTGATGTACAGTTATAACAAGTGTTATAAAACAAGCAAGAAACTGGAACAAAAAAGAAAAACCGTCAATCAAAAAATATATATACAAAAAGACATTTTTAGTTCCATCAGCTCTACTAAACAGAATAAATTCAATGTACCAGGCCAAAACCATCAGGAAATAAGAGGTTCCCAGAACTAATGTGCAAATCACAGTCATTCCGAACAAGCAAAGATCCTATCTCACTGGAGCTAAACTTTTTGTGAGTTGATGTTAACTTAGCAAACAGTGATAGCTAAATTGTTTTAAAACTCAAAACATTGTGGTTTTTATTTCTGAAGGCTTTGCTTGGAATACTGCCCAAATGTAATTTATAAACCCGAAGTGAAACAAAATGCTTCCATTCCAAACATTTCAGTACATGAGTAATCAAAACTATGCCCAGGATTCATAACAGCTCTATACGAAGGATGAATGATTTAAATATGCCTATAGGTTTTAAATAGTCTTTGGAAAAAACCAAACCCCACAGGTTCCAGATCCTGCAGTGCGACTTGACCACAATGAGAGATGTGACCTGAATATGTTGATCCAGATTTGATAGGAAATAAGGAAATTGCTCTTGCCATTCTGTACCTAATAGCTGCGACTTCATTGTCAAACTCACTCCTTCTACCCTCTGTTCTCTCATGAAGAACAGAAGACCAGCTAGCTGGAGCAAAGAGGCAAGTAGCAGTGATTATGAGGCACTTGAGGTATAAGAGACATTTAGTGTGCTACTCCAGGAGTTAAAGCTGTTTGTTATGATCTCATTGACCAGCCTCGAATTTCTGTCCATAACAACTGCCTTTGGCTTGGGCAGAGCTTCTTAGCATGTCCCTGGATGTCTACGGATATTCCAGGGACAGAGAAAATCCATCACACCGTGCTAAAATTCGGTAGGAAAAGCTTGATCAAACAAAGTTATTATGGGCCTGCTACTGCTGTCTACAAAGTTAAAGCCCTATTGACATCAATGGAAAGAGGATCAAATATTTTGTATTCTCTACAGAGTTGAAGAGCTCCCAACAAAGATCTTGTGATGCTGTAGCTAAGCAGCGGGAAATTTGCATTTTGTCATAGATGCCTGAGGGTTCAAGATTCTGCCTTTATCATGTTTAATTTAGCACTGGCAACAGAAAAAAAAACCCGATAAAACTACACAGTATCTCTTCAAAAATAAATAACTTCTTCAGTGCCAAGCCTTGAGCTGACTTTATAGTTTTTCCTGAGAAACTGTGACGGTTATCAATAACAGCAGTGATTATCAACTCAAGGAATTATAACAATCACGGGGCGGTGTGAACTCCATTGTGCCGTGCAGTTTCCCTTAGGCCTGCAGGACTAACCTTTTCTCAGCTTTGGACCCTGGAGTGAGGAAAATTACTGTCTGATGGATAGCCTATTATTCTCACAAATGCCATTACAGGCCCTGCTCTGTCTCTGATGTCCACGGTCTGTGGCTGCAGGGCAAATGTCACACTGGAGGTTTAGAGGATTTGCAGCAAACACTCATTCCAGCCTGAATGGACCCTATATTGTGATCCACTGAAAGATAGCTTTGGTGAGTCAAAGATGCAATTTAGGAGGGAAATTGTGCCCTGCTCTTTATAAGAATCAGAATTTAGTTACAATGGCACCTTAGAAATTGTCCTCATTAACATTAGGGGCATGATAAAATCGTTAGCTGTTATTTTTATTAGCAGGACTGGAGTGTGTGAGACCCTGCACAGTGCCAAACACTGTGCTGTAAAGACAGGTCAAGCAAAGACAGTGTTACTGTCTGTGATACATACTACCACTTCTATGTATCCTTTGGAGAACTCCAGCGTGCACTGATTATGGAAATCTAGGACAGAGCCCAGAACTGATTGGAAGTCTCCCATATTCCAAGCCAATACGTCAAACGAGACGAACTTCTGCTATCAGTGCTTCTGTGACAAACGTGGTGCTAGTTCGGGTGGAAACCAGGCAGAGAAAATTCAAGCAAACAACGTTTCATTTAATCAGTTTGACAATGCAATATGTTATCTGCCCATTATTAAATAACAGGTTTTAAAAGGGTTTTTAAGCATCTGTTTTGGATTATTTAAGTCATTTTAATTCAAGCATTTCAAAATAGCTTCTGTTCAAAACATGAGGGGCTAAACTGAACCTTTAGGCTGTGTGCCACCAGGTATTATGTATTCCTCTTAGTTTCCTTGTGTGCGTACACTCTCTCGCCTACATTCAGTTTCCAGGTGCTGATCAGAGGATAGCTTTTTCTCTTCTGTGGCATTAAACTTCTTAACTCCCCCCTTTGGGATCAAGTAGAGAAGAGGTACATGAAATAAAAATCCATAATGTGCATGTTCTAATGCAGCAGTTAGTGCTCTTGGAGATGCAGGAGGAACACCCTTGGGCGGCAACATCAGGGTAAAATATTGCCTAAAACTTTAACTGTTTGACATTGTTCCTTTTTGCCGTTTATCTTAGTACAAGACTAATGATTTCTTTTTTCACTGTATAAATCTTCAGTTCACTCCGGCTGAAAGCCTGTAGGTTTCTGTTCAAAGCATACTTTGAAAATGCTACCTAAGCCATGCACCACCTGACTGGAACTCAATCACAACTTCTTCATTTGTGAGAACCGCCAACATCCTCAGTCCTTCACACAGCACAGTCTGCTCTTGGCCATAGAGTTTCATTCCACCGCATCCTGCAATTACAGCCCCACAGGGTAGAGAATCACACTTCTGCTGCTTCCAATTCAAATAAAGACAAAATCCAGCAGACAGCAGGATGAAAAAAAACCCTGATTTTTAAAGAACTTGAAAATCTCTGTTAAAAATCTTAACTCACTGTTCCTTCTTTCTGTGATTATACAGTACTCGACCAATGTAATTTTCTTGAATATACTTACGTGCCTTGTGAAATCCATGATGTAGGTACTGGCAGACACAGAGATCTTGGCACCCACGTAGTGGGGTTAGAGGATGAGAGGGACTAGAAGTTTGATTCTTTCCTTTTTCTGTGAAGTGTGCACCTCTAGGCTTTAACCAGATCCCTTTACCCAGGCTCTTGCCCCATCCTGGGTTTGGAACAATTATTTTATTGCAGAAATACAGCACATGGAGATAGAGGAAACCTTTGAAGTGCTTTTCTGCCCAATAAAGTAAGTCTCAAAAAATAAGAGAAAGAAAACTCGGGACTGGTTATGGATTGTTTGGATGGTGCTTTCCCAGGAGAGGTGCAGAAAAGGCTGGGATCTGACTTCCCTCAGGCAGCTCATAGAGTGTGTATATGGCTTCTGTGTCTCTTCTACAGCCTGTCTCTTGTGAAGGAATTGATGCTTGCAAAGGAAAACCCACCATTTTCCTTTATCTCTGTGGTTTCCATCTCTCCTTACAGATTTTATCATCTGCAGATTGCAATACTAAGTTAATGCAGTGAAACCAATGCCTACACAAATGACACCTTTGAGAGTGGGAAGAGTAGTGGAAGAGTTGTGTGTGTAGCATGATGCGTGCAAGACAGAGCTGGGAGCCGTTGCCTAACAGCTGGGACTCTATTTTCAGGATACATTGCAAATCACTAAGCATCTAGCTACAGCATTTCCATTCCAAATATTTCACTACAAAAGCAACAATAATCGAAATTACTAACAAGATAAAATCTGATGTTCCAGGGTGGAAAATTGCCCATCTATATGAAGTATTATCTTCCTTCTACAAAGTAATGTCACCTGCCACATTACTCTTCAGCTTTGGGAAAGAAATGCTCTACAGATAAGTCTTCTTGACTAAACAATCTGAGTTCCACTGAAGAAGAGGGTGGAAAAGATGTGGTTGATTTCACTGGAAAATGAGCCTTATATTTTTTCATAGCATTCCACTCATTTACTGAACCACCACTTTGTTCACAGTTGAGCTCCAATCAGCTGTAGAGCTATAATTCACAGAATCACAGAAGGGTTGAGGTTGGATGGAACCTCTGGAGGGCATCTGGTCCAATCCTCCTGATCAAGAAGGGCCACCTAGAGATGGTTGCCCAGGACTGTGTTCTGTTGGCTTTTGAGTACCTCAAAGGATGGAGACTCTATAGCCTCTCTGGGCAACCTGTGCCAGTGCTTGGTCACCCACACAGTGAAAAATCATTTCCTGATGTTTAAAGGGAACCTTCTGTGTTTCAGTTTCTGCCCACCGCCTCTGGTCCCATCACTTATCACCACAGAAAAGAGCCTGGCTATGTCCTCTTTTCATCCTCCCTTCAGGTATCTGTACTCATCAGTGAGATCCCCCTGAGCCTGCTCTTCTCCAGGCTGAACAGTCCCAGCTCTCTCAGCCTTTCCTCGTAGGAGACATGCTCCAATCCCTTAGTCATCTTTGTGGCCCTTTGTCAGATGCTCTCCAGTAGCTTCATATCTCTCTTGAACTGGACACACTTCTATCTGTACACCTAATAAAATGTTAATAGCAAATAATTAGAAATGGGAATTTGTCATGTCTTCCGTGCTGTTTCATCATGATTTCTGTACACGCTTCATGTTTTATACTCTCTGATCTATTATCAGATTTCATGACATTTTCTCCAGGAAGAGTTAGGAGTACAGCCACTAACTGTTATTTTTTAGTGATTATTATCTGAACAAATGTAGATATCTTATCTTCTGAGAAGCTAAATTTATATGCAGGCCAGATCGAATCTGGGTTGCTTGTATCCCTGTCAACTTATATGAATCTCTTAACTCCTGTTAAAGCCTACAGCCTCTTTCATTGCCACAGTTCTTCATTGCGTTTGCATCTAGAACACCACAGGGAACACCCACTGAATTATGTATCTCTTAGGCTTTCTGGGTCAAATAGGAGCAAGGAAGTTGCAAAAGAACAGCATGCACTAAAGGAATATTGTAATTGCATAAAGGTTACTTAACTCTGTAGAGTTCACTGTATCTTTGAAATTGCTTTCTTTTTTGTTCATTTTAAAAAGAAGAAACATATGATCTCATTTTCCCTGCAGAAACAGACATTTTCAATGCTGTTTATTCCACACACGGTATAATCCACTCCAGGTTACACCCAAGCTTCTTGCTGGAAGATGGTGAAACAAGGAGTTGTTGAAAACACAGCCTTCCTTTGGTTTTGCTGACTGTGATCCCACCTTCTCATTAAAGGTCTCAGAGAGAGCTTCTATGCATGAATCCTTCCCATAGCCCCTAATAAGGAGAAGGTGGGACACGGTATTTTATTTACTTCTCCTGTTCCCATTGAGGTCTTAGCAAAGACCCAGAGATACACCCAGGAGAACTGGAACCTGGTAAGCCAACTAGCGGGACTGAGGAGAAAGCAGGAACTCCTTTTGTCTCTTGTGGGCCTTCTAACATTATGCATATGCAAGACATGATGCAGTTCCATCTTTTTTCCTCCCCCCACTCCCACAACTACTGTAGCATGGGAAGAGAAAGACACAGGGAGTTGTGGAGTCCCTGGTATCTGTCTCCCTTTGAAGCTTTTCATATGGATGGGCCTATATTTCTGCAGATCTTCCATAATCTTCCTGGCAAAACTCCACCCAGAAAAGGGTCTCACTATGCCTGGTGCAGAGTAGGGGGCATTATCCTCAAGACATTCTTCTGTTACATGCCATAATTGGGGCACAGCTCGTACTTCAGTTCCTATGGAAGTAGTCCCTGCTTTTCCACAGGAAGAACAGCAAATGAAAACAGAGAAATGCACCCCTTAAAGCCCACCCCATAGGAATGGATCATTTGGAGCCATATAATTTAAGTGAACACCAACACGTGTTTATTATCATGCTTTCCACTGACTGTAGAGGTAGAACAGGAGAAAAGCTTCTGAAGCAGTGATTGGAAAAGAATCTAAGAATAACGGGATGAACCAGGAAGAAAACAAAGCCATGAAAATGATATAAATCCAAATCTTTTTATTATTAGAATAACCGTGTGCTTACTCAGGTGCAATCTCAGCCCTGGGTGGTCCCTGGGAAGCAACTGGCCTTCTTTTCATTCCTGCTGCCATGCTTGACGCAGTGAAGCTGGCCAAAGGCTGTTGCATGCAGCATCCTTGCAGTCCCGATGACTTGTTCTGCTCTCCTGAGGCTCTGCTGAGCTGCTACAACCTCTTTGCTGTTGGCAGTCCAAGAAGCATGAAGACTCTTACTGAGCAGGGAAAATAGAGGGTGAATAACCCTCAAATAACAGAGCTGAAGTGGGGAAGCAGGACTAAGTGTCAGAGGAAAAAAAGGGCAAGTAAGGACAAGATTGAAAGGAAAAAGGAAAAATAGTTCGGTCTCCTTTGCCAGCAGAGGGGATATGAAGAGTTACTACAGAGGAGATTTTGGCTACATGTCCTGGTGATTTTAGAGCCTTTTGTTCAGTTAATTGGCAAAGTAAATCCAGGCACAACAGGATTGAAATTCTTTTTCTTTGAAGGGACATTTCTCATAGCAAAAAAATAAATGATGTGAGCCAAAACTTGGAACCTGCCTCTCATCTGCTTCTGGTATTTGCAGGGTTACATCAGTAGGACAATTCTCAGGTTTGTTGAGCAGCCTCAGGAACAGAGAGGGTGACAGTCCAAGGAACTGCTCAGTAAAACACCAATAATGCCAGTATTATGTCTGTTTGTAAGAGGTACGAGCTCCCTTCCCCTGAAGCTGAGAAAGGATTTGAATTGGGTCTTACGCATCCTGGGTCAGCAGATGGTAAAATCAGCACAACCTTAATGACTCTAAAGCTAGTTTCCCCCTTACACAATTTTTCCTAGCTAAAGCGACATGGGAAAACAGAGGGTAAATACACAAATACTGAAGTTTTCACTGGGAAAACTTCATCTGGAATGAATTACATCATTTGCCTACACACTCACAACCCTCTTCCTAATTTCTGTTTTCTAAGCATCATCTTTTAGTGCCTGTGTGCGAGATTAAATAAGCACAGCCAGAGTTCATTTAGCAACCTCACGTCCTTTGCAAATTCCAGTAAACTTTGCATTTTCAGCCATGAACTGTTCAAGCTTTCCCCTGGTGACTGAGAAATACAGACACACCAATAGATAGCCAGTGCTTGAATTCAGATTGCTATATATCACCACCCAGATCAGAGTAGAGAGGCTGGTTTCAGCTGTTCCCCTCATCTCATCTGCTTTGTTCATGCCTCACTTTCCATGTCCTGGATCTGCAGAGCAGCTGTCAAGGCTGTTATCTGCTATCCTTACTCCAGGCAGTTGCTCCCCCAGCAGCAGCTATCAGCTGGTACCAGGCGAGAGCTGCCCACAGGTTCCTCTGGACCTGCTAACATCTGGAGAGCTCAGATTATTGCCATATGCTGGAGGAGGCCTCCCTGGAAGGCCTGAGAAAGGTCTGAGCTGTGTTTGGTTTTTACCAAGCATCTTGAATGGTATCTGAGACCAGTTCCATGGGGAGGGAGAGCATAAAAATACCTTAGATATGGAGAAACAATGTGTTCTTTCAAATGCTGCACTACACCCCGGTCCAGAGCAGCTGCCCCTGAGGGCTGTGGCAATACATCAATAAGATATATTGCTCAAAGTTATTCATTAGCCCTGTAAACCCTTTTTTTCTCCTGCAGTAAGTTTTTTCATTGTCTGCTGTTTTCTTGCTGAATTACTGGATTACAAGCAAATAAGCAACACGTCCTTTAAAGGCTTTTGGTAGAAATGGCTTTTGGGATTTATACATTCACACAAGATCTTGATTAAACATCACAAACTTAGAGGTAATTTTCATAAGAAGCTGTTTTGTAGAAAAATTCTCCCTCCTCACGTTCGTCATGGCGAATCCAGATTAATTCTGTCAAAGCCAATAACATTGGTCTGGATTTGTACCATTGTATCAGAGAGGAGAATTTAGCTCATCGTACATATTAAATGATGATGAGTATATTATATGTGCTTTGTATGCAAATGCATTTGCTTTCTTACCTATTCTCCTTCTCATATGATGTTTATTTGCATGTTATTATTTAAATCAAGCAGACTGTTAGCATCAAAGTTAGAAAGCTGAGGTCCCATAAAACAGAAAATGCCAGAAATAGTCTAGCACTTCAATTTCCTTCTTTATGCTTTTCATGATGATGCAGCCGACACAGGAACCCTATCCCATCCTGTTATCTGCTGGATACTTTAACAGACTCAGTATTCAGCCTTTATGCACTGTTTATTTTGTTCTCAACTAGTTCACTTAGTGGCTGAGGGGGGAGTAGAGCAAAAGACAGAAAAACAATCCTTGAGAGGAAAACAACTCTGAAAAAGACAAAGTCCTTGGGGAATTACTGGAACAGATCCTCCTGTATTTCTTTTTTCTTTACTGGTAGGCAGATCTACAGTCAGCTATTTAATCCTTGTAAGTGCAGCACCTCATGACAAAGCCTCTACCTCCTTTTTTTGTTTTTACCTCCCAGTTATTTTAACAAGTTCAGAATCTGTCCTCAGATGCCTTTCACTCTCTGGGCTTTCTCAGCTTTCTCTGTGCTTGTTTTGGGCTTACTCAGTATTCTCTGTGCTAGCTTGTTGTTCTTTTGTTTTTGTTTTGTTTGGTTTTTTTTTTTAAGTAAGTGGAGCAAAGTTTCCTTAAAAGTCAGCCAAATAGAGACTATCACAAGATATACACTCAAGAAGCACTATAGCAGGCTGTTGGGATCAGCTGGGAAGGGTGTTTCAAGGGCTTTTGGAGCACACCCAAGAGGCTTTAAACAGAGCCTTGCAGAATCCTTGCTAACCACCACATGCTTGCCATTTGACTACACTTTTATCACAAAATGTATTGATCACCATCACAAGGAACTGGAACTTTTGAAAATCCCTCATTATGATCCAAAAGGTCATTCAGACATGTCAGGCCACATTCTTGTATACCTATAGATTTTAGTGACTTCTCAAGAGTGAGAACTACTAAAAGGGATTAGAAGTGCTTATGCATTTCCATTCAAAGACCAATTCAGCCAGGGAAATATGGTGTGAAAGTGGAAGTCAAGTTGATGCAGACCTTCACAGCACAATGCATGCGAGCTCTTTGGTTGTTCTGATTCTTTTTCATTTGGGGAAGTACCACATGATATCAAACAGGCTCCAGCTAGCATCTTGCCCTCCAGCACATTGGCCGAATGCTGACATACTTACTGGCAGGAATATATAAAAAATAGGACAAATACTTCAAGGAAGGAATGCAGCACGAGGTCTTGTTACCCAGCAACCATGTGTTTAAAAGGATATCTGACAGTCGTTGCCACTGACAACTTGATGGCCTTCTAACCATCCATTGATGGAGAGGTCAGCAAGGTACCATACGACTTATAAAGGACTGTGAAAACAGCAATAAAAACATGGTAAAAATGGATACTTAAAAAGGATTTTTCTAAGATGTCAAAGTAATTTTGATTTCTGTCCCGTGTTCCACTTAAAACCTTCATGAAAATGACCAGCCTTTTAAACAAACATTGCTAAACTTAAACTCAGAGGAGAAATATCAACATATATTCTTATTTGTTCTTATCTTGCCTTCAGCTGTTGGAGAGGGAGATCCACAGTAAACAGGCACATCAGTATTTTCAAATGTTTTCATTCATCCAACTTCCAAATGTTAAGAAATAACTTCATGATCGCTGTGTTGTGAAATATTCCATCTGTAACTAGCCAGGGCCAAATTCAGAGGTGAAGTTTGAAGCATGGTACCAGTAAGTCAGCTTTTTGCATTCAAACTCCCTAAAATATCATGCCACTCTGTATGAGAAACAAGACTTTCATATCATGTAGTTCAAAGGGAGAAGTGCAAATAGGAGCCAGTTAAACTTAACTTTGTTTCCACTTTCTTCAAATATTTATTGTTTTCTTTGTTACTGTGTAGGGCAAGATCCCAAAGCTGGTGATTGCTCTGGTCTTTTCTGGCTTTATAAAATTATTTTATTTTGCTTTACATGATACTTAGGCATCTTCCCAAAGAGAAAAAAGATCTGCTGGGAGAGTCTATCTGGACAAACACAGTGTAAAAGCCTATTAAGTTTACAGTCTTTTCACAAGAGGTGGAAAATGAGGCCAGAGACTTGCTCCAGGTCATTGAAGTAAGCTTCAGATTTAAACCTTGAGTCGCAGTCTCTGACAATGCTTCTATTCTCTGGGCTACACCACTTACTCTCTTACTATAAAATAATCATGCATGCCCCAGGACTTTTAGGACTTGAAAGTCTTCTCCAGGATATCTGACAGTGCTGATAGCAATAGGTGCCATAAGCAGAGTCATTGCAGAAAGGTAGCAGGAGGAAATGGCCGGGGGGAAAGGTGACCTCAACCCCAGCACAACCTAAAATTTTAAAAAAAGATAATACGAAACATCTACCCCTGGCCACAAGACATATGTTGAGCATGAAGTTCGGGAATAAAGAGGACAATGGCCTGGGACACTGGAAATCACCATCACTTCTCCCTGTCCCTTCTGCCAGGCCAGAAAGGTGGCTTCCTGATGTCAGTAACTTCCTCAGCTGCTATGAGAAGACCTGGAGATGCAACCCACAGAGAGCAATATGCAATGCAGTGTGAGCAGGTGAGGAGGATCAAGGGGCTAGGGAGCTTGGAGCCCAGTGTAGGTGGCTCAGAGTCCAGGAGCCAGCCTGCAACCATCGAGCTTTGCTGCAAGTCAGCACCCAGTTTGCACACACTGTTGGTGAGCACCAGGCGAGCACAAGCTCTGATGCCCACAGAGCCTGCTGAAAAGTCAAGGAACAAGCAGTGAGGAAAAACAGCATGAAAACAGACTGTGGGAGCAGCTCAATTTTCCAGCGAGCACTCTGCCACCAACACAGAACTCCAGCCCAAGACGTGTGAACAGGCTTTTGTCCTACAACATCTCTAGGTGGTCTCAGCTACTCGGGGAAGTGACAGTTTTTGCCGCTGGTGTGAAACAGATTTCTTTCCTCTTTAGATAGAAGTGTTGCTTCCATCTCCTTCAGCGTAAACAAACAAGAGCCCTGTGATCTCACAGGCACATTTCTTTTTAAGGCATGCTTCTGAACACACTCTAAATGCCTTCTCCTTACACATTCACAGACTACTATGGACAGGAAAGTGTGGGACACAGAGCAGTGTCTCACTGACAGAGAAAATAGCTGCTGACAGTTTATGCTTGTTCTTCAGAGTTGTTTTTTTCTTTTTCCTGTGATTTATTTAAGACACAGTTCTAATGAACTATGTACCAGACACTTTTAGCTGAATCACAAATATATCTCCATACGGAGAATGGCTGAAATGCAACGTCTCATCCTGTCTGCAGAAAGAAACTTTCATCCCTACAGATCTTCCTTGCGAATACAAAGGGCTCTGCTATTCCTGCAGTATTGTTTCTGTACTCCAGCTGGACTCTGTCATTCCTTCTCCTGACCAGCGCAGAGGAAAGCGTGGACCTGGAGGGAGTGTGATCTGGTGAGATGCTGCTCCCATTTGGCCCTGTGGAGAATTCCAGGAGAAGGGAATCTCTGCGCGTGCTAGTTCCCCTACAACTGCCCCTCATGTGTCTCTTCACTGGTCCCCAAGGCTGTGATGACCACAGTAAGACTCTGTGATTTGGCAGTAGAAGGTTTCTGCTAAAGTACCCGAGAACCAAGGAGACTGCAGAGCCAGGAGCTACAGCCCTGCTAAGCCTTTTCCAAGGGATGCAAACTACAGAAGGTTCTCTATCTAATTTTATACTTTTAGCCGTAATTCACTTAAGATGGAAGATTTAAACCAACACTACAACATACAGAACTCTTTAAAGCACTCCATTTCCAAACCCATAGCCCCAGCAGCACCCTCAGCAGACTGCTGGACTCTCAGCACTGGCCACAATCATCATCTAACCCACCCCACTGGTGTTTTGCCACTGTTAAGAAATTGGGTGACAGCATTCAACTTCCTGGCTGAAAAAGGAAAGAACTAAGCAAATATTTATTGCATAGGGTTTGCCACAAACCTAGCTCAGTTTCCATTTTCTCACAACCCGGGTCACTGTTTTTCTACCAACTTATCTATTATTTGGGGAACTTTTGTGGTTCCTGTGACCATGGAAGGATGGTTCTTGAACTGGCTTGTGGCTTTTCACTGATACCTGAATTTTTCAAGGATAAAGGCTGGTCTTTGCATGGCATCAGCCGGCACCACAAACCCAAAGGCAGGAGTGGTGCATAGCTCTTTCCTGACTTTCTGGGCAAGAGCATGTTCTACCTTTTAACACCTGTGATTAGGACACAAAGAAATGCTTTTTTTAGCTTGATCCACAGTGTAAAGTAGCCAATCCAAACCTAATTTTGCTCTGTCAGGTTAAGGGATACTGCATATCAATTAATAATTTTGACTTTGGCCAAAAATGTTCACAGGACCACAGAATGGTTCAAACAAATGGAAAGAGCTAAGAAAACATTGTCTGAATGTGTTTAGTCCAGCTCCAACTCAAAATTCACTACCTGTA
Source organism: Eurystomus gularis (assembly GCA_013400335.1). Lineage (NCBI taxonomy): Eukaryota > Metazoa > Chordata > Aves > Coraciiformes > Coraciidae > Eurystomus > Eurystomus gularis. The sequence continues at coordinate 503,468 of VZZY01000408.1, forward strand.
GTTTTTTAATGATATTTTCCTTTCTCTGCCATTCTCTCAGGTCAGAATTGGGGCATGCAATTAGAAGCAGCAGAGACTACTCCTTGCTTACATATTAACCTTTCCAGCACCCCATGCCCTCCCTTTTTCCATTGCACAGGAGCAGGTTTCCAGTGATACAAACTGTCTATTCTGGTAACTGGGCAAGATTTGAGTTCTAGAAGGAGGGTGAGCATCTAATAAGTGACATCATCTAATATGGCTGTTGAAAGAGTTCTCCTTAGGAAAGGGAGTGTTTAGAAAGGATAGATAATCAATGAACTAATAAAGTCCACCTGGAAATCATATTATCCCCAACAGGCCAATCTCCATTTCACTAAGCCTCCTCAAGACTGGGCAATAAATCCTCCTGGCTGTGCAGAACAGTGCTGTATAAAACTCTCCAAATCTTGGTCACTATGTCACAGTACCATGTAAGGACCACAAGCCTAGGTCCTTAATGGTGCTTATGTGTCTGTCAGGACTGTGTGTGCACCAACGGGGCTTAACGGCCTCACTGGAGACCTACATCCCCACCTCTGTCCATTGCTCCAGGAGCCCAGTTTCAGCTCAGGCTTGGTCTTGCCTCTGGCCCAGTCTCCTGGCTAGACCTTGGATCTGTGTGGCAGCTTCGTTTCCAGTACTGTCTTTGGTCCCTTCTCCTGCTGCTCCCAACTGGCCACCGTGGATGGATCCCAGATGGGGTTTATCACTTGTTTTGTGGGGGACTGTTGATGGATCCTGTCATAGCACCCAGCTCTGCTTGCTGAAGGACATTGTCCTGGTCAACGAGGGCACTGTGCACACTGGGGTTGCCCTCAGCTCCTGGCTTATCTGCATATACTGCTGTATGCATGGGAGCACATCTAATGTTCACTGGCTTCCACCTGTTTTGCTGCTACCAGTCTTGCTCTTGAAGACTTTCTTTGTCTCTTGTTTCCTTACTGTCTAAAATGTTCACATTCTTCTTTAATTAGTTTTATTTATAATGTCTTTTTTCTTTCCCCCCACAAAATCTTCCTGAAAAGCTCCAGGGATAACAGCCCAACCTCATGAGAAATCTGTGGGCATGCTGGGGGAGAACAGTTCATAGAATCACAAAATATCAGTTTGGAAAGAACCTCTAAGATCATTTGGTCCAAGCCTTTGTGGGAAAAGCACAGTCTATATTAGATGGCTCAGCACCCTGTCCAGTTGATGGGACTTGTCATTTGTATAAGCCTCTGCCCCTACTCTACCTTATCTGCATTGTTCAAAACATGACAGACAGTGATGTTGAAAGCGTAAAATGAAATAATGCATTGCTATTCCAAGAGGCATATTCTACCCTATGGTTCCTCCCCCAGCTCCAAAATCACAGAAGTATGAACATAAATCACGTTGCTGGTTACGTTATCACCACACTGCAATCAGGCATTCAGGAGATTCAAATCCACTGAAGTCAGCAGCAGTCTTTGAGCTCACACAGCCTAGAAGGTCCAAGAAGTATTTGCAGGACTTGGTTTTCTCGTTTTGCAACATAGTTTGGTCTTTTGGAAATGGGGGTCAGCAGAGAGCAGGCTGAGTTGAAGATAAAAAATTAGCATATTTTAGTACGCTTGAGTTGCTTCTACATCCATTTGAACACCATTTTCTACATGCCCCCTTACCACCATTCAAACTGCACCTCCTGTCACTGATAAAGTCCCTGGTATTCATTCTTAATACAACAGAATATTTCTGTTATGTAATATTTATAGCAAGCCTTCCTAAATCCTCTAAATTATCTAAAGTATGCAAAAATTCAAGCTATGCATCAAGGACCAAGCACAACAGCTTTCAGTTGTGGGAAAGCGTGAGAAGTTTAACTCTCCGTTTCCTGGATTTGACAAGCTTAATCCTAGCCCAGAACATTCATTTTAATACATTTCTCTGTGTTTTGGGAAATAAAGGAGCATTTGTCTCCATTGCATCTGCACACAAAACCAACTTTGGTGTCTCCAGCCATCATATATCATACACTGAAAAGATTCACTCCTGAACAGTGTTCTTCTTGTCTGGACACACCTGACTTGTGTAGCCTAGGCAGAAGCTTCAGATGTCTTAGTCTTTCCCCAGTGTATCCTGAGAGTCTCTGCTACATGCTGATTCAGTTTTCCAGTCAGGAAGCACTGGACCAGACAAAATAGCTTAGAAATTACCATAAATTCAGAAAATGAGCCTGGCAGGAGCCTTCAGAGGTCAGCGCTCTGCACAATCCAAGCCCTACCTGATAGTTTGTCTTCTGCAGTGCTGGCAATCACATCTTCTCCCTGCATATGTCAGAACATAGGGACTTGCTCTCAGCAGAAATTTTTCATAGTCTCTGACCTAAATCTTATTTGATACAATTTTATTTTATTCCCTCTTATCTAATTCATAGTGGCAATAGAGACAATTTATTACTTTTTAAATCTTTCCTTGAAGGCCATTATTGGACTTGATGGCCATAAAGGTCTTTTCCAACCTAAATGATTCTACAATTCTATTTTGTCTTCTCCTTAATCTTTTCTTTTGTAGGATAAACAAGGCTTCGTCTTTGCTCATAGGTCATGTTGTCTAGATCTCTCATCATTCCTATTGGTCTTCTTTATGCTATCTCCAACTGTTCCACATATAAACTATTGAGAACATCTTTGCTTTAGATGGGACAGCCCTGCTAAAACATCCTGGTATTACTCAACCTACATGCCTAAGTCACAGGAATGGGGCAGATGGCATCAAGCAGAACGTAATTGCTTTTTGCAGACACAGGCTGACAAGGTGATGTTTTCCTACTGCCAGCGTAGTTGACCTAAAGAGAGACAGATTACAGTAACAGAAATGGAACTCAGGAAGTTCCATCTAAACATAAAGAAAAACTTATTCCCTGTGAGGGTGACAGAGCCCTGGAACAGGCTGCTCAAAGAGGTTGTGGAGTCTCCTCCTCTGGAGAGGTTCCAAACCTACCTGGCCAATCTACTCTGGGTGACCCGCTGGAGCAGGGGGTGGGATGAGCTGATCTCCAGAGGTCCCTTCCAACCCGTACCATGCTGGGTTTCTGTGAAATGTACAAGCTCTCTCGCTGCCTTACAGCTTTGGTCAACTCTAAGCCATAACTTTGTATGCCTAGTTCCATATTTATAGGTATTTTTATGCATAAATGTAGTTATAAGTGTGTATATATATATATAATATATATGATCACACCCATATCCCCATACATGCATATGCATGTATACATAACGTTCTGTTTAAGCAATATCCGGCAAGCTTTTCTTCCTTCACTTCCCTTTGTTAAACGTGGAAGGAAGCACAACCTCATTCAGGGTAAAAAAGCCTGTGCAGCACAGGGCAGATGCCACCAGTCAGCAGATTGTTTCTGCCTGCAGGAAATTGGTGAAATTTTACACTAAAGGGCAGGGAACTTTACTGGACCTTTTGATGATCTCCTTCTGTCATGTCACAGAATCTTGTTAGCACAAAGACAATAAAGCAGGCTTGTTTAAATAACCCATTACTGTTCGTCTCTTATTCAGACCACATCACCAAATAAATGACTGCTGCGTCTGTTTTTTGATCAATCCCTCTTTGTTTCAGGCTGCCACGGAGGTTTTCTGGATTAGCTCCCAAGTAAATTAACTAGTTCCTGCTGAATGGACCACACTGAATAGGGCACCCACCCAGAAAAATTACATACCTGACTGGGACTCAGAATCTGCTTCTTGTTGAGCAGTACTAAACCCAAGATGCAGATATGTAAATATTAGTATTGAAATACAGATGAAGTGGTTGAAAGTTGTGCAGGCATTAAATGCTCTTCACCGATGTGGAGGTGATGAATGAGTAGGTTTTGTGTGTCAAACAGTTTTTCTCAAATCTATCTCAATATTTCAGGTGAACTAAGTAAAAAAGTGATCAGCTGAGCTGGGCTGAGCCCAGCTGGAGAGACTGATGTTGCTGAAGCCCTCCTCCTTCTTCCTCCTCTTCCTTCTCCTCTCCATTCTCACCTTACTCTGACCTCCCAGGAAGCTGATTCAACCAAATCAGCAGAAAACTAAGGGAAAACACAGAGTAGGATTTTGCTGGCTTAGTGAGATGCACTGGGGCCATCCAGCTAGACTTGCTCCTCTCAATGATGTGCTTATGAGCCAGGGCCTTCTATAGCTTTTGTACACCACCTTATTATACGCCAGAAGTTGACCAAGGCCTCTGGATGCCACCATAAAACATGTGAAGATTAATCAGTTGCTCCATTTGCTTATCCATTTGGTAAGCTTTCCCTGGAAAGTGCAGCTGAATTTCCCTTGGAATCTCTCTTTTGGGAAAGAGATTCAGAGCAGAAGTCCAACTTAGCCTTCCTCAATCAGCTTTTGGAGAAACGTATGTCCCATGGAGTCACAAAGAGTACTAGGCTAAGGCTAGTTATGAACACTCCTCCTGCCACCCCAGTGATATTATAAAGGACTGAGGGAAGATGATTGGACTCAAAATCCTGAAATATAGATATTTTATCTAAAATAGCTTGCAAAGCAAATTAACAAAAAAATCCCACAAGCGAAGACGCATGATTTAAAATAAATCTCCCATTCGGAGAAGTGCTTATTTATTGAAGTGATAATATAAAAACGTATCTCTTCAGTTGTGTTAAATAAATAGCAGCTCTAGAAATTATACTTTGTTATCATTTTGTTAACCTTTTGAATAACCTTAGTAAAGTGTCAGTAATATTTATTACATGTTGCTATTTATTGAAAAAAAAAGTAAAGATAAAATAAATAAATAGCAATTGAAACCCACAGATAATAAACTGGAATATTACTCATTTGTGAAGGCAAACTAATCTTTACTGGTATGTTTAGACAGGCAAGACTAAAACCCTAATTTTCATTGCAGGCTAAAAAGCATCTGGAAATTAATTTGCGTGTATAAGTTTCATGAGCTTTTTATGCCTAAATGTGGTATCCTCCTTGGATAAGTGAGGACCATGTTTCCTGAAGTCATTGGAATTAATCTGCCAGAACAAAAGATAAAAATAGGCCAAAATGTCTGAAAACTTGAGCTAACAATCTCCTGCTACCGAGCTGTGGCACTGGACCAGAAAGCTTGGAAGTATTTATGCGTGTGTTCGTCTGTTATCATTTTTGTCTTATCCTGGAGCTCCCATTTCTATATTTGGTTGGCATATTTGTATCAAATCAATTGGAACTCACATTTCAGAGCGGCAGAATCTGTTGGTGTTCATTGCACAGAGAGGACTCCTCAAGTGTGGCTTGTCTGCATCCAGATTCAATCTGTGACTCCACCATGCTCAGTGGTAACGCTGCCACAGATTTTAATAGAGCCATATAGCACCTGAAAACTTGAGTGGAAGCCAAAATTTACCAGAATCTGATTTTGTGGACTTTCCTGTATGAATAAATTTCACTCCAGTGTATGGGACCATACGTGTCCCAGTCCATGGTTAAAATCATCACCGTTCTCTGTAATATGAACATTATATTAGTGTGTTACTTATAGTGTGTGTCTTTTATTGGATCTTCAGTCCTCGACGCAAAAATGGTAGCCCTTTAAAGTTCACCTGTCTACTTCATCTTGGTTTACTGTGGGTTTTTTTTTTCCTTTAAGAGGACCAAGGCAACAGCAAAAGATTAAGATGATTCAGCAGCCTACTGCTGGTATCAGCAGAATTGTGGTTCAAAAATGTGAGGCTGGGCAGCAAAACGATTCCTCTTCTTGCATTCCAGGAGCAAGTTGATTTCCCTCTTCTCCTCGGTGTATTATCCAACAGCAATGAGCAGAATTTATATTCTGAACGGCCAGTCCAATATGGATGATGAAGATACTTGCTCCTGGCCCTTCTCCCCTCACTGAGCCACAGCTGCACTGAATCTTGGCCGAGGTTCTGGCAGAATCAGATTAGTTCTTTCATTGTACGGTTCTTTTCCATGTTCCTTGGATCTCTGGATTCAAAACACCCTAGCATCTAGTAAAAGACATCTTTTTTCCCCATTCTTTTGATTTTCCAGGATGGAAACGGAAGCAGAAAATTTAAAAACCTTGCAAAAAGTGTCTCAGGAGATGCCAGATTTCCTCCATTTCTAATGATGCACTTAGAAGAGGGAAGTTTTTGAGTCTTGAATTTACATGGGCACTGATGTTGTCCTGTTAAGAAAACATCCCCTTCATGAGATGCCAGCCTGAGCAAAGGCCACCCCTCATGCACTGGCATCACAGAACCGTTATTTCACCCCTGTGAAGCTCTGGGACCCCAGGTCAATCCAGAATGAGCAGCATGTACCCTTAGTATTTTCTGAACCAGTAAAAACAAGCTCGCATTTATATGCCAGTGAAGTTCATAATGTCAATTTTGCCATTGGCAGAATATGTTCTGCGTCCACATAGTTCCTCCTGCAGCCTCGCTGTCTGCAAAACAGCTCTGCACAACAGGTAAAATGAAAACGCTTCCTACAAGTATTGTGAAAAAGCATTTTGCATTGAGATCTCAGGCCAGGAGTTAGCAATGGCTTTTTTTAGCGGTGAGCCATGGGAATGCTCAGCTAACTGAGGTGTGTCCTCAGGACCTGCTGACATGTCCGGAAAGAAGGGGCAGTGCGGCTCGTCTTCTCCAGATATGATATATCTGTATGATACATCCATGATGTATCACGGCCCTGCACAAAGTTTCCATCGACATACTCGCTACTGTCAATTTTTGTGCTGACGTGAAACTTCTTTCCTAGGGATTGTCACTCAGTGCCACTGCATTCATGCAGAAGGCAAATGCCAAAATCTTTTCTCCTACGGCAAGCAAGTGCTTACCTAAGTATTGGTTATTCCTTTCTTTCACATAAACCAGCTTGAAGTCATCAAATTTAAAGAAGAAGAAGAAGCAAAACACTTCTTGAAAACATATTTTCACAAATTGCACTGCAGAGCATAAAAGTACCTTTACAAAAACAGACACAAAGTTCACTGCTCAGGGAAACTATTATTATTCCTGACTGTTACTGCTCGCTCTGGGGCATCTGTCCTTTAGTTTATACCTGCATCTGTCTTGGAGATATGATCCTAACAAACATTGTTCACTCCTACATACTCTGGATGAAATCTTGTTCTCTCTGAAATCAAAAGATCCTTCAGTGCAGCCGATTTTATTTCTGTAATTATAACTACAGTTTATTCCCTGTCTCTAGCGTAGATTTCTCTCTGCATGACGCTGGCATACTCCTTCCATCTGGCTCCTAACATATTAAATTTCGCACTTGTTTTTACAAACGTATAGCCAATGGTTTCCAGAACTTCATTCCTAGATCACCGCCTTGCACACAATTTGTCAAAACTTAGTTAAAATATTCAGTGTCCCCACTGGCCTAAGGATGATAAATGGGATGTCTGTTCCTCATATTTCATTCCTTAGGAAGCTCTAGAAACTCCATTTATGTGAACTGAAATCCACTATCAGAGGCTAACTAAGAGAAACTTGTCCGGTAAGTGATACTTCTGTGCATTTGCTGATGTAGTCAACTAAAGTAATAACCTAATATCCATGTGCTGGCTCCGTTTCAAAACACTTCTCCTGTTTTTTCCCATGTACAACTGCCTAAGGAATCTGGATGCAACACTGATGTGAACGTTACACATGTTTTTTCTACATATCTGGCAGAGGCGCGTTTAATCATTGCTGATTAAAACTATAAGCCAATGAATTATTACCTCTAAGTGCATCCCAAACATAACAGGACGTGTTTTTGACATATCCCTGCTACATGCCATGCAGACACCGAGAATAATTCCAAATGCAGACGGCACAAAGTCTCCTTCGGCTGCTGCCCTGTGCCCATTTATGAGCAGTATAGCACGCTGCTAAAAGAATGACACTCGAATGATACTATAGCAGTGAATAACATTTGCTTTATCTCCATTACAGCCCTGCTGCAAGGATGTTTTAAAGGAAAAAAAAAAATCATTCTTACTATGTGATTTGTTGGATTCAGACTGGAATTTGTGCCACCAGCTCTCTAGCTTCATTCCTTCATGCTTCATCTGCCCAATTATCAAATCCCCTGTTGCACAAAGACACAATTCAGCTGTTCTGAGGGCTTAACTGTGCCCCCAGACACAGGGATGTGCAGTGCTGTGCATCTTGTAGCATCAAAATGCACAGCAGCCAGTTTTTGCTGGGTACACAGAGACACATCCACATCTGAGCACTGAGGTAAACAAGTAAACACGATCCAAAAGATCGTTTAAGGAGACAAACACACACGCTCAGATGCAATGAACTGCTGACCTTGTCAAGCCGGGAACGTACAATAAAACAATACTGAAACATGAACGCTGGGGAAGCAGATGCTTTGATTTACTTGCACTGTCCTCCAAGAGCAGATAGTCTGGATGTGCAAGTGCATGGTAAACGAGACTTTTATCTAACTTGCTGAATATCTGACATTCTCTTTCATTTTGGGTAACCAGCTGTTCCCTTTCCTCTGAAAGATTTATATCCTGGCCTTACTTCCACATCGAATATCTCCTTGTCAGTTGATCTCCCTGATTATCAGTCGCTTCTGAGAAAATCTTTATGATCTGAGATGTTTTATGTACGCTTGCGTCTTTTATATCACACATTACAAATGAGGATTCTTTTCTGTGCTGGAATGACCAGCATGCTGACGTTGAGAAAATATTTAAAGAGAAATACTACAGAAAAAGAGGATGCAGGCAGAGCTCCATTCCAGAATGATGCACCAAAACCTGCTTTTGACCAGTACTGAGCCATGGGTTTGTTCATTCTTTTCAGAGGTTTACAGTGCACTGCACCTCTTTCTGTGCAAAATAATAGAGGTATCATTATAATACACATCACTCACAGAAATGTGACTGAGGCCAGTCAAAGGATATTTTCTAGCCCTCAGAAAGGAAGGAATGGTATCACTCCTGTTTTCTGCCATCACAGAGACAAAAATAGCATAACCAGTGCTAGCTGGCACCCATGGCAGTGACACAGATCACTTGACAGCCAAGGGCTGAGTGGTGGCTGAGAGTGAGTGATCCTCTACCCCCATTGGTACCTTCTCCATGCAGATGAAGACGGGAAGATTTCACTGCCCTGCTGTTACCTCTGTAGGCAGGCATGTGGTTTCCAAAGAATAGCCCATTTCAGAGTGCTGAGGATGGTTTCCACCTCATCTCCTTTAGGATTCTGCAATTCCAAGAGAACAGAGATATGTCCTCTCCTCCAGCTTGTTGGTGAAAAGAGACAGGAGCCTCCAGGGAGCCCTTCAGAGCACTTAGGTCACAGTTCTGCAAGAGCCTGTAATAAGCAATAGCTGTGCCTCCACCGCGTGCACCTGAAGGAACTAAGTTCCCCTGAAGGAACTAACCATGGAGAAAAAGCTCATGAATGGTAAAGGTGGGAACATTTGGCTATCAACAAGCAAAGAGAGGACTTGATTCCTTGTCCAGCACTTTGAACTGCTTCACCCTACAGAATGTTATAATAAAGCAAAGTTAAGAAATGGAGACAAACAGATTCAAACTCTTCCTGTCACACTTTTGTAACGTGTTTAGCTGGGGAGTACACACACAGACCAAGGCTTTAAAAGCAGCCTTCATTTTTACTGACAGGCTGAGCTGTCAGGATTCATTACCCGCACAGGTAAAATCAAAATGCAGATCTCTGCAGGAATTAATACTTACGCAGTCAAGGTGCTGCTTTGCCATGATTACTACTAAAAAATATGCCAGATAGGAGTTTGTGGAAAAGCTCCCGTTAAAACAACAAATGAAAAAAATGGACATGTGGCGCTGAAGCCCTCTTAAAAGGTTGCAGGAAAGCCTTTGTCATTTCAGAAGCGTTGAGTTTTCCCTTGGATTGTAGTGAGAGGTTGCTAGGCTCCTGAGAGGATAAATAAAATGGAGGTGTTCATTTTTCATTCTCAGTGAAATATTGATGAAGCACCTTTGTCAAAATCTATTTGGCAAACTGCACGGTGTATCTTTGAATTACGGTATTTTATGTTTCTGGACACGAAGAACATCATCTTTCAAGATGCTCCAAAATAATAGTTGCAGTGAAACAAGAATATTGAATTTTGGTTTATTACAATCCACTAGGTAATAAAACTGTCAGTGTTACATTTGGACAGTTTCACTGAGTGGAATAAATACTCGTAAAGGTCAGTGTTTTTCACACCGCTTTTTGGATGCTCACTGACCATATTCTCTTTCTACTCCAGCTTTTGGCTACACTGCCATAAAAATTATTGCCCTGGGAGAGCTGCAGGCTTATAAACATAACTATGTATTTTCTGTTTGGATTAATAGGACTGATTGGTAAGTCAGTGTCCCAGACAAAGACTTATGAACCTTTTTAAAGAAAAGTCCTGTGTCACTTCAGAGTGGTGCAAGTATACTAATGATTAAGTTGTACTTCTATTTGGAGAACACAAGGTGAGAAAGCAGGACAGAGAGGTGACTCCCCTTGATGAAGGGGAGAAAGCAGAACCAGAAAAAAAAAAAAATCATTTAAGACTCCCGAGATGTGCAGATACAAGGCAACTCCATCCGTATCCCCACGCAGCACTGCCACCACATATGTACTTATAAATATAGATGTAAGTGTATGGCCATTTGAAAAGATTGTTGCCGTCATTGCATTTCACTGGTAAAAAGAAGACAAAGAGCTTCCCACCTCCAGACCAGCCTTTACAAGCCCCTGGGCTGTAGCTCAGCTTAGAGCTCAGGAAGCTCTGCAGCTGGCTGAAAGGTTTAGCGAGCCATGTGCCTGCTGCTCTCAGTTATTTCTGTGTGTATTCTCTCTTTCCCTCAAAGCTCAGACCCCGGGAGTCCTGGGGACTTGTGCACCAAAGACCTTTGTGCGAGTCTCACCTCAGAACCGCTCCCAGGTCGCTGTTGGCAGCAGGCTGGCGACCGGTGGAGTCAGACGCTCTGATTTGGGTCCCTGGCTGGGAGGCAAAAACACCGTGAACAGAAGAATAGGAACGCGCTCCTGCGCAATTAGGTATTTGTATGAAGAATAACCTTGTCTGTGAGAATGATCATGAATAGCGAATAAAAGGAGGTATGAACACAATCACACTGAACAGCTGCTCAGAACTGGAACAAATGTTGGCGAATAATCATTTGCAGTATTCTTCTAGCTCTGGATTTTCTTTTCTCCCCTCAAATATGGTCTCTACTTGAGTGGCTTAGCAAAATAAAGACAGATGGCAATGGATTATCTCTAACACTTCATTAATTGCAGTGCAGCCATTACAGTGTTTCTAAAGCACTCACCAGAGCTTTGCCTGATGATTTCCTTTTAACTGAGTCGCATGCCACTTAGTGAGTAGGGACCTAATAAGAAATTGTGACTTATTAATTAAGGATGCCTATGTTAGTCATAACAGCAATATAAATACATTAGTAAACTTCATGGCTGAATATATTGCATATTTAGAACTTTTTCAGTGCAAAAGAAGAAGCAACAAATTCTTGCAGAGGCATGGCTGCCTTACACTGCCTTGCAGTCATGGCACAGATAGCGAACGGAATCGAGCCAGATTTTAGAGCCTAATTCACTCTGATGTCATTCAGCTTTCAAAATTAGGAGCCTAATTTCCTTTTCCAAAATTGGCTTAGGCACATACAGCCAAACGGAGAGATGATTCAAAGCCTAAAGATGCAGATAACACACAGTGAAAGAACTAATGCAACCAGGCACTTAGTTCTAATGACCTCAGAGGCTATCCGGAAATCTCTTGGATGTATTTCCTTCTGTTTATAAAAATGTGATTCATCCAGTCATGGAATAGAAGTAATAGAAGATGACTGAAGTAACCCACTACCCTCACACCTGAGGATTAGTGACAGTACATGTCTCATTTCCTTAATTCTCTCTTAGATAAGTGGTAGGTGAAGAAAACACCTGTTGAAAATTTTTGAATAATCTTGTTTAAAACAAAAGCAGAGATAATGTGCAGAAAGGGAAAGGACTATAATGATAAAAGATCTAATTCTGATAGAGAGCAGCTTTAGGTACTAATTTAAAGGCACTTACCTAGAACATTGTCACATTTCCCTTTTTTTCTTAAAAATCATGAGGAGTTCACGTACCTTGTCACTGCACATCAGACAGGAACTTTGAGATGCCAACATTCACGATTCAATAGAGTTACCAAAGTTCACAGACGTTCCTCCAGTGAAAAGCCATCTGTCTCCAGCAGATGCACAGCCAGTACCACTTGCATGTCCAGAGGGGATATCTGCAGTGGTCAGAAGGATGAGAACTCCATGTTGCATGGGTGTATCCAGCCAGGAAGGAGCTAGGGAAATGAGAGATGGAGAAAAAGTGTAAGCAAGTGAGAGTGACACAGGATCACTAATATGAAGCGTTTCTGAGGAGGATGCTCCCTTTTTGCACTTTAGGTACACTCTAATCCTTGAGGAGATGCCAGTGGCCCAGGCCAGCTGGAGACACTCTGAAGCAGCACCACATGCAACATGTCTTCATGGTTCACTCAGCCAAAACCTGCTGTGCTGTCCTGGCCTCCTTCCCCAGGCTTTCACAGGCAGCAGATCCCATGATAGTCAGTGGCCAGACCCCATCAGCAATATGGGTTCAGGACATGCGTTGTCCTGAATGTTGAACCACATGATTTTTATATTCCCTTCTGGTCTATTAGACCATTCATGAAGTACATGATCTTCATATACCAGCTTGGTAAAAAAACACAAGCGATGCTATGTTGACTTTTTGTTCTACTATTTGTTCTACTTCTGTTGTTATTTATTAAAGGGGATTTCAAGAGCCCAAGGAAGTGCCAAGCTGCCCTCATGTTCTCCACAGCTGGGTTAGAGGATGAAATGCAGTTGTGCCTCCAAGAGAGTGTTGCAATGCCAGGCAGGAATCTGCTGCCCTGGGTTGGACATCACAGCTCACCTTGCCGTGTATAAGAAGTGCTGGCTGCCTGGAGTGGGATTCAGGATAGGCAGCACATGGAGTTGGGAGATACCTAAACTAGCTCTTAGAAAACGCTGAAAGAACAATCCCTGTGGTGTAATTCTGAGATGCAAGGAGTAACCAATGCTACCTCTGCACTCACAGATCAAAACTTGCTCTTAAATTAAGCAGCAAAAAACCGAGCTAGGCTCACCGTGGCCTTTTAAAGCAAAGGAACTGACAGTTCTGTCCATCATCATCAAGTACGCATCAGAGGACACTTGGTCACAGGTCTTCTTCAGACCCTGGAAGATGGGTTCAAACCCGGCCTGGTTTAGACAATAGGTAACACGGTGAATGTGTGCGTTTTCCAAGCCTTGCATGGAATATATGAAGTCAAAAGTCTCACTGGACCATGAAAAGGAGAATTAATTGGAAAGAGATGAAGTTTAGCTTTTGATTACAATGGGGGTAGAATTAGGTAATACAGCTTTTAAATTACGTGTATGGAACAAATACATCAGCGTGTCCCTTCATAATGGGCTATCATTATTTTTATCGTGTTTTTCCTTGAATCTGGGACTTTTCACACATCAGGTGCTCTTTATCATTGTGCTCAAATCACATCTTAAAAGTCCTATTTCAACTGGGTCTTTGTGGCTTATTAACTACAACATACTTGCATCTCTTTAGTTTTATTCGTGCATATGCAATTCTTGCAAGATCTTCTCAAGGCGGGACACCAACTAACCACGTGTTTTGAAAAGATGAGTAACAATGGTAAATAACAATAATTATTTCTGCTAGTGCTGGGAAAAGGGTGAGGGTTAACAACTTATTCAGAACAGAGACACAGAAGCGTCTAATTTTGTAGCAGCACAAGATTACTTTTCTGAGGGTAGCATTCAGAGGCTGGTCTCACGCTGATCTTTTGACGAGAAGATTCTTTTTTGATTTATGGCTGAACAAGCACAAAGAAAGCATGTGCACAGTAACTTTCCATAGAAATTCAAGGGAGTGCTGAAAAATGATTTTTAAGAGTTTTAGGGGAGTAAAATTATGAGCGATTCTATTAGTGACTCTGTCCTATTCTTTCCTCTTTAATTATCAACCATTCCGGGAGTGTAGAAATTGTTATACTAGAAATGGGGTCCAGTCCTCTCAACTGCTACCCAGCAGATGTTTCAATGTGAGATTTAAGAAGTTCTCAGTAAGTGCAGGTGGGGTAGCAGCCCCTCATCATTACATCTCCTCCTGATCCAATACAGATTAGTCTATGCATGAGATTTTCTAGCTATTTCACAAAACTGTTGTCATTCTGTATAATCACTTTAAAATATCCTTTACATTCCGAGTTTTATTGTCTTTCTGTTGTAGTGAGTTCCACTTTGCAGGTCTGTTGTTTCACCACTCCCTTCTGAACTTGCTCCCTCCCTCTCCCCAGAGCTGTTTGCTGTATTTTAGATGGGGCTGCACACTTGGTTGCAGCATTATAACTGCTGCAGGGTTTATCTCTCCAGTCTTATCTCTGTGGCATATCCTGTCTTTTATTGACTGCATTCAGCAGAGCCCTCCTGGCGCTGTGGTGAGAACCTGGCCTCTTTGCTGGGCTGATAAGGTTAATTGAGAATTCTCTAATGTCTGGGCAGTTCATATTTTTCTCTTCAACAGGCACGATTTTACATTGCTTAACACTGAAATTCACTTGCCATCATTCATCTGGATAACTGAGGTCTGAATTCCTCCTCAGCCCTCTGGTTTTTCTAAGTCACCTTGACTCATCTTTTCCCCAGTGATCACTCCTCCTTCCAAGCTATAGATATGTCTATGTAATAAACACTCTATACCTAAACAAGCTGATGTATCATATCCTAATCTTAACCACTCTCTTTATCACTGCTTCTCCACCTGCTCTTCTTGAAAACAGGTCACAGGAGGCTACAGAAGGCTACAGCCAGCTTTGCTGGAGTCCATGCCGAGTCACCAGCACTTCACAGCCACCAAGTAAAGCAGCCTGAAGGGAGCCAACAATGAGCAACACAGGCTGCAAACAAGGTGAGGTGCTACCTATTATCAAAATGTGCTATTTCACAGCATCATCATGTCTCCACTTGGCACCATAGGCATTGACAAATTAGCAACTCCTACAGATCCCTTCAGATGCTTTGGAGGGTTTGAGTGTGGGATTCAGGTTGATAATATTCTATGTTGTCCACAGCCATCTGATTTGATAAAATGCCAGGAAGCAGTGTAATAGAAACTTTACTTAAATCCCTGCTATGACTGTGTTTCAGTCTTTATCAGGCATTTCATAATGATAAAAAAATGCATCATCATTTTTCGCACAGCACTGAAACTTTGCCTGTATTTTGTAAGGCCAGTGCTTTCTGTTCAAGTATAAACCAGCTCCTATTTCCCTCTTACCTAATGCTGACCTTAAATGGCATCCTGCACTATTGAAGAGCAGGAGTGTTTCCTATAAGATTTTGGAAGCCTACATGAACTTGGGAAATCTACCTTTAATCTTTCACATGGACTAAAGCTCCTGCTTTACCTGGAAATCAAATTGCCTGAGGAACAGCCCTCATTTTCCAGAACAAACAGGCATTCAGAAGCATACCAGCTATGAATCTGATCGAGTTTGTCCAAGCTAAAGGTATATCTTCATAGAAAAGTCACTAATAAAGCTATTGCCGTGCTACTGTTAGGATGGGGGAAAGAAGTTTTTTTAAAAAAAAAAAATCCCCTGACAAATACTCATTAAACAATTTCAGGGTACATAAAAATTCAGTTAATTCCCCATTTCTTTTAAGCTTTTTACATACAAGGGCACTTTCCACTTTCATCCTATCCTTTTTCCAAATGCATGAATATTGGAGGATTGCTATGCAAAAAAGCTGCAGATTCACTAGAAGAAGGGAAGCTGGTTCTCCTAGGAGTTTCAACCCAATTTTTCACACTAGAGTTGTGATAAACTCCAGACGCATCTACAAAATCTTAGCACTGTATTAATTCCAATGACTGGACTGTTTGGGTGTGTAATGGATGGTCTGTGCTGGAGATGCAGAAGATGTTGCTGGTCTGGGTAGTGTTTTGTAGCGAGCTTTAGATCGGAGCGATTGACTCACACTGAGCTTGCTCCTGCTTTCTTTGGCACAGCAGCCTTAATTTTCATCTGAATAACAACAGTTCAGCTTAGACACCTTACAACAGTGAGTTGAGGAGGCTGGCAAGGCCCTGGCTGTAAGGAGTGAATTTGGGGCAGCCAAAGATGTTTCTCACTCAGCCAACGATGATTGTCACTCCTGCCTTCTCCTGCCTTTGCTGTCTGACACCTGGGATGGCTGTGAAGTGACTGGGCTGGGAAACACTGAACTGGTGTCATCCCATCTGGCAATACTAGCAAAGGGTAGGAACCTATCGGGGTCCTCTGAACAAGGAATCTTTGCAAAATACCTAACGACCCATACTAACAGTCTGAGTTTATTACAGTATCTTATTAAGACAAAAGAATGAGAATGGTCTTCCTGTGCTGCTGAGATTTGGAAAGTTAATTTTCCCTCCCAAACCAGGTCAACAAGTCAATACAGCAAATTTCTCCAACTTGGTCACCACTAATAACAAGAAAAAATTGAAATTACTGAAATGTTTCAGCACAACAGTGTCTCAGTTTTGTTTGAACACTGTATAATTCTTCCTTCTTTCCTCAAAGTTAAACCAATTTGCCCAAACAACGGCCACCACAGCATCAACAGTCTGAATTTTTTTGTTTGAAAAATTGAATTAGTTTTGGGGAATCCAGAACATTTCTACAAAACCAAATCCCAAGTAAGAAATTCATTAAAATCCGTCCTTTTTCACAAACACACTTAAGTCTTCAGAGTAAAAGCTTTTGATAAAAAATAAATCCAATTTCTCTTTGCTCTTTGAGTAAGAGCGAAACTCCCTGTTTCTCACATCTTTCTTTTGCAAATATCAGAGAGCACTGGCTTTTAGAACAACATGATTAAATCTGTTATTTACCATTCACATAAATATTTTAGCAACTGCTATAGACTTCAGTGTCAATGTTTTTATCTCAGCATAGGAACAACTCATCCTTGGGCACCTCTTTTCTCAGTTTTATAAGCTTGTATAGATATGCTTAAAGCAGACGCAGTAGGAAATGTGCCGCCAATGTGTTTCACAACCCTCGCAGTTTTACTACTGTTGCATTTGATTAGGCTGCTTTATTCATTCCCGTTATCTTCTTGAAGGTCGAAAAAATCAGTCTTGCAACAGCTGTTTTGAGTGTGCTTTTCCTGTGTACTAACCTACACCCTCCCAAGAACACCAGGTCAAATAAAGTGATTAACCATTCATAAACAACACGGTGATGTATTATAACCAAGGAAAAGAAAAAGAAGTTGCTACTTCCTGTAAATGTAAAGAGATTTTCAATAAAGTGAAGGGAAAAATGGCATAATTCCCAGTTTTTCAAGGCTGTACGTATAAGAATCCATTTATCACCTCAGTGACAGAAGTTCTGGAACTCCTGTCATTAATGTTGAAGCAAAACACATTTGAATGTCATGTCAATAAATCATTTGCCAACGAAAGGGTTGAAGGGTTTTACAGTTGTTAATCTGGCTGGTCTGGAAATAGAATTTACACACCATTTTAATTCATTACTAGGAACAAAATAAATCCAGATTATTGCAATCACAGAATAAAAGAGGGACCCTCAGTTACCAAGGTTATTAAAAATGCAGAATATATACAAAACAACATCGTTTAATATGATAAACATAATATATTTTGATATATTATATACTTGATGAGATATATTATATATGAGATATATCATATACTTGATAAGAAGTGATGTGCTTGTTTTTCTTATTCTGACACACTGCACAGAAAAGCATGCAAACCCCAATTGTTTTCCAGTTACTTAACAAAAAATCAAATTTATTTTTTTTTTAATTTTCCAAATTGATCGTACTGCGTTTTGTCAAGAACCAGGCAAAACAAATGGGCGCTGAAGCACAATCTGAAGATAAGCTAATCAAAGCTATTCTGGGCAAAGGACAGGGAAGCACTGCAGACTTGCAAGTCCATAAGGTCAACATCTGGCAGCAGTTCACTCTGTTCAATGAAATGGAGGTCAAACATCCACATCTCGCCTGCCTGTAACTGTGTCAGTGAATCAAGAAGGGCATATGCGATGGGATCTTTCAGGCAATCACTGCCTGGCTATTTCATCGTTGCTCTATTAGTTTATGCTCCATTTATGTCTTTCAGTGGATATAACACAACTTTAGATAGTGGAAGGCACCATCAGAGAAATACGGTAGAGGCTAAAACAGCTTCTTCAACAAACATTTTTATAATGTTTGAGCTCTAATAAAAAGTATCTCTTGTATTTTTGGAGTCAGGGAAAGTTTGAAACAAGAGTAGTTCACACAGAAGTTTTGAATTTTGAAGTGTATTGTGTTTTTCATGGGATAAATAAGAAAATAGGCAATGATGGAGGCATGGTGCATCGTACCATGCATGTCCGTCCAGTGAAGAAAGAGTGAGTTGGCCACCCTACCACAGGGGCCCCGTAAATTCTGGTATTTGCAACCCAGGTATCTGGGATGCTCAGTGCTTTTGTATCAGCCCTCTTCCAAGGCAAAACACTAAGGCAGGATCTTGGTCTTGAATTAACATATGATACAGTAAATGTACAAAGTACCATGGAGCTGTGGGGTAATATAGATGGGTCTGATATGTTCCAGCTTTAGAAAGAAAAAACATTGAGAAAACTCAATGATAAAGCTCATTTGTTGCAGAAGACTAAAACTTTGGACAGGATAAATGGTTTCTGAATATTTATATGTAGTCTCGATGTTGTAGAGAGGAATAGATCAGGACTTGAAAAATATTGGAGTACCAACCAAGCCCTTATGAGCTGTGCCACTTCCACCTAAGACCTTCTCAGAAGGAAAGTGCCCACCACAGAGAAAGTGACACAACATTAAGGGGCAAATAAGATGCCATGAATGAGCAAGGACTGCTCATCCTCAAGGAAGAGATGAGCTGCTGGAAGACACAAAATACCTTCTAGAGCATCCAGAGCTACTGAAGAGCATGGAGGGCTACTACCCCTCTTGCACTGTGCTCTTTGCTCTTCATGCACATGTGTACAGCTTTGCTGGTCATGGTGGGGAACAGCCTTGACACCCCACTTGTCAGTGATCTCAGAAGTATTGAAAGGAGAGATTTCTCCCCTTGGAGCTGGCGACTTCTTGGGCTTAGTTTGTCCTGCTTGTTTAAGTACAGGGCACAGTTCCATCACAGTGAAGTTCATGAGATGTGGGGAAATTATCAGTGCAGAAGCTATTCTAAAAATAAGGCCTCATTAATTACTAATTCATGAGATCTTCAGAGAAGGGAATATATCAGAATAGCTTACTAAAGAGAGAACATCTTATAAATAAACATTATATTATACATATTAATTCCTTTATTGGTATATTATTGTTTATTACGATAACATGGGAGAGAACAATGACTCTTGAGGGGACAATTAAATGGGAGGTAAGTTGTTACCAGATTTAACAGACTACGTTTAACATACCATTGATAGCAAAACATGCTTGAAAAATGTAGTGAGGTGGTGAGGCGTTCTTCTGCTGATTTCTTAGTACTTCTGCCATGGAGATCACTGAAAATTTCCTGTTGTGCTGAGCAGAGATTAGACTGTACATAATAGTCCTAATTGAAACTTCACTTACTTGCAACATGAAAGGCTATGGTAGAGCTTCAGAAACATAGCAGGGAGCAGGTCTGTTCTCCAGCAGTAACAAAATCTTGCAGCACCCAGAAGATTTTGAGAAGCCTAATTCTAGAGAATTAAACTTTTTTTTTTTGCAAGTATACTCAATGAGTACCTTCTTGAATAGATTGGCATTAGCTGGAGTTCATTAATCCACCTGAAATTACGGGCAGTTTCACTCACAGTACTGAATTTTCTGAGAAGAACTGTCATATTTTAAATGTTTGCTGCAATTGATATCCAAGGGGATGTTAACGATTTGAAAAGTGTAAATCTTCATTCTGAGGCAGCAGTCAAGTTTTCAGCTGAATATTAACACATGCTTGGCTTGTGAGAGAAATTTCACTTCTAGTTCACCCAGTTTAAATGCAGGTGTAAGAGCCTCTGGCAGAATTTTCACATTCAAACCAAAGTCCAAATGTGTGTTGGGCAGTAGGCCAAAATATCCCCCACAAGACAAATTCCTTTTAATTTGGGGGAACACGGGAGCATCACCAACAGTTAAGCTCCAGCATAAGTTTTAAAATTGATGTAGGATGTATTTGATCATTAGAAGATACAATTCTTAGTTACCCTGTTTCAAGAGCACAAACCAGCCTCATCATCTCTTTGAGCTTCTTGATGCATCTGTTCTCCCTTAGCTCTGCCTAGGGACACAAGTGCCCAGTCAGTCATTTCACAATGCTGATAGCAGGGGTTGGAAGGGAACTGTTAATTAAGCGATTAGGTCTGGGGACTGAAGACGTTGAGGAGGTACATGAGCTCTTGGTGTGTAGCCCTTCCACCTGACCTGTTTTAATGTTTTTCTGAGGAAGGGGTGAATTTCCCAGAAGCAGATATTTCTGGTCAGATGAATTTGTCAAATGGTCAGATGAAACCCACCTTTACTGTCAGCTTTGAGAAGAAGAGATTTCTGAAGAAGAGCCCAGAGTGAAAGGAGTGTAGATGGCTGTGGGCTGATTATATTTGTTTTAGTTGCTCTGATCATTATTTAAGCTTGTGCAGAGTAGTGCATGAATATTAGGATTAATGATAACAGAAAGTGTCAGATTCCCCATGTGTGCTGCACAGATGGTCCACAGTAACCCCGATTGTGTATTTACTGCGCGCAGAGAGACCACTTGTACCACACATATGCAGGAGATTTGAAGCCTTCCAGAAACATCAACCTCATCGCACACATGGTGAAAAGTTGATCCTCACATAGCAGGAAACCTCTGATGAAGAAACTATTCCAGCTCGGTTCTTTGTTATCCGTAAATCCCAGGCAAATGTACACATTCCTCACATGCCACATGCAGCTCTTCCAGAGAGCCAACG
Organism: Eurystomus gularis; assembly: GCA_013400335.1. Classification (NCBI taxonomy): domain Eukaryota; kingdom Metazoa; phylum Chordata; class Aves; order Coraciiformes; family Coraciidae; genus Eurystomus; species Eurystomus gularis. Next base: position 524,548 of record VZZY01000408.1, read on the forward strand.
GGATGTTATGTGGGGAAGTCCAGATACGAGATAGCCCCACCACTACCGTCATGAGGAGAGCAATCCCTCAAAGGGATCACTGAGCTAAATGACCATGACGGCAGACACTTGGTGTAGCAGAGCTGCAGGCTGCTGTGCCATTGCAGGAAAAATACTTTGAGGGTTGATTTAATCCAGGCTCCTAACAAAGAACAAGCTGGAAACTTAAATAGGAATCCTGTCCAAGATGGAAATTTCACCTCGTATTTGTCCCAAAAGAATCATGTCTTTAGAAAGATCTGCCATTATTATTGAATTTAAATGTCTCTTCTGTTAGCTAATCAATTTTTAGTGTCTAAACCTGGCTGCTTTTCCTCAGTTCAGCTAATATTTCACATCAGTTCCCAGAAAAAAAGACTAGATTTCATATTTTATATATATTTTATATACAGTGCTACTATTTTAACTTCATACTTCAAAAGAAAGACTATTTTTTTTCAAAATGGTGGTTTCTCCTCATCTTTTGACCAGCTTCCACTGATATTATGCCACCAACGGATTTTCTGTTTTCTACAGTTTTGTGCAGTTTGGGTGATGTCTACAGTGGTAAATCAGCATCAGGCTCCCGGACACTCTAGACTTGTTCCTGTTTAAATTACACCCAAACCAGGTATTTTGAGCCATCAGGTGTTGTATGAGCTGCTGCTGTATGACTGTAAGATATTAATTGGATCTCCTCTGGACTTCTACATGCAGAATTTCCACGTTCTGAATTTCTACATGCTTTTAAAGCTCTGCCAGAAGTTTTAAAACCAGTTTTTTGAATTAAAGCAACGCAAGCTTGTTCATCCTAAAGCCGGTCAAACACTTCAGTGAATTTTGCCCAGGTGTATGACTAGATTTAGAAATGAGAGCTAAAGGAATCCTCACTGGCCAGTTAATGGGTTGGGACATGCTTTCTGGACATGAAGAGCCTGAATTCAATGTTTTCTCCGGGTACAAGAGCACTTCAGGAGACTGTTTTAACTACCCCACTAGAGAATAAGATACTGTGCAGGAAGAAAACTGTTAAAGCTAAGTTACCTTTAGTGCAAAGTCCTTAAAGACTTATTGAAATAAGGCAAAAAATTCTTGTTCAGACAGGGAAGTGGGCTTTGCCTTGCCTGAAGAAGAGGGAAAAGAAATTAAATATCCCACTTTAGTCTGTGAATGGTTCTCAGAGCTACCTCTATATTTTCCATTACTTCCATTCGTTCAAGTTGCCCTGATTGAACATGAAATGTTATCATTTTGGCATGTCTTGTTCTCTATTGTGAAAACCAGGAACAAAATGCTCACTTTTTGGTTCAAAATGGTTTTTTTTACTTATTTGATTTGAAAGTGCCAAAAATTTTAACCCAACTTATTCAAGAAAGCCAGAAAAATCAATTATCCACTCAATCCTCTAACAGGAAAACGTGAAAGAGAAAACCCTAGGAGTTATTTTATGATGGAGCTTGACAGATTTACGCATGGGATTGTTTGATTTGCTTGTGACAGCAGTAGTCTTGCATGGAATGGTCAAAGTGGGTCTTCACACTCCCGTGTTTCTTTAAGGTTTTTCTTTAGGGTTTCTCACTGCCAGTGTGAGTAACAGAAGGAAGCTGAAATTCAACTTGCAGTGTCCAAAGATAAGGGAAGGATTTTTATTTTCTGTGTTGAGGAGAGATTGAGGAGCAGGTAGCCATGGGAACCAGGCTGATGCTGGTGTCTTTGTGTAAAGGAATCAAACCACTCAAAACTCCTAGAAGCATCCTTATAAGAACAACAGCAGCAGAACTGACAACAGCAACAACACCTATTGATGCCCTGCCAGGAGAAATTGTGAACACCAGGATTTTGGAGGACTGTGACCATGATTTAACAAGAAATCCACAGTATACACAAGTGATTTCCAGCAAAAAAATCTAGAAAAGCTACAGAAGACACTATGTAGCAGCTGTTGGGAACACGGGTTTGAACGTAGGAGGAAATGACTCAGTCCTCAATTAAGTGAGATGTGCAGGCATGAGTGTCGCTTGCATGTGTGCAGGATGGAACTGGGGCCCCAGCTCAGCAAATGGGGTCGGCAGCTTTTAACCCTTGAGAGGAGATCTTTGGAATCCTACATGGCTCCTCTTCAGAAGCGTCAGCCTCCTCAAAGCCCAAATATAGTGGCACCACAGAGATGTCTGCTCACAATTCAAATTGAGAAATTCCAAGCAGCACATGGTCCATCAGCAGAGCAAGATGGAAAACGGTTTCATAACTGATTTGGGAGATGAATATCTTTAGGTGGATGGAAGCCTGCTCACAGGATGCTGATCTCGGTGCACCATCCTGCAACACCTCCCCCTGCACAGGGCAGAAGACACAGACCAGGACCTCTCCCCACACGTGTAGAAGCCAACACCTTCCCTTAACACCAGACCTCACCAGCGCCCAAAGCTACTCCTGACCTGGCAGCAAGCACAGACCAGGATGTTTAAAAATGAGACCCTAAATGCAAAGTTCCCTGCTGGAAACCTAACAGTGGTCTGATCAGCAAAGAGGCTGAACCTCAGATCCTGCAGATCAAAGGGACTATCTGGGCTGCATAGAGCTGTGCTGACTCCTGGCCAGCACGCTCAGGGCGTTGCAGAGCTCAGCTTTTTGTGCTCCTCTTCAACAGTGCACCGCGTGAGAAAATCCCCTGGTTTGCTCCCGGCCCGTATGTTATGTAATATTTAAATGCAGCGATGGGATACCTGGAGGAAAAAGATCTGCATTTATACATGTGCTGTTCCATAAAACAGATTAAACCCTCAGGACCTGCCAGCAATAGTCTAACAGGCGTTCACCCAGCCAGACATCTTATGGGAACCTGGTTTTAATGCAGATCAATAGAAAAGACTCTGGGAAGTGACCTTGAGAGCTATTGTCTCGCTGTCATATATATATATATATACACTTTGAAAGAGTAGGAGATTCTGATGTTTTAATGCAGTAATTTCTGGAAAAGGATCTCTGGAAGGAGTAGCGAAGATAGGTAAGGGTGGCATTTGTTGGAGGCAGATATCCAGAAAGGGGGCACTTCTGGGAGGGAGAATCTGGTTAAAATCCAAGAGTCTGAGCCAAGCTGTTTAAACTGCATCCACACAGCTCCTCTGTGAGTTTGTTGGACAGTTACTGTATGATCGAGTCATGAAACTTCCCTTCCTTGAGGAAGCGGTAAGTATTTCTCATCACGGACAAACTGTGAAGCTTTATTCATAAGTATTGGAAAACCTGACTTGTAAATGTTTAAAAGAGTGAAAAAGAGATGCTTTTATCTATAAAGAAAAGTTTCTCTCCTTTGTAAGCTTAAAATTTGTTATGTGTGTATAAATTCTACTCAGTATGCCAAGTACTCCTCCTATGCTGCCTGACATTTTATGGATATATCCATTTTTTAGTACCAGATAAATATTATGTCTTTTTTTCTCTCCTTTTCTACATGCATTTGGCCTTTCTGGTTTGGCTCTGGGCACAAAGCAATTAGACTTTGCAGTTTTTGCACCATTACTAATACTAATAACTTGGAGTGGTACCTGGGAAAGAACACCGAGCCCTTTTTTTTGGCATTAAATACTTTATGGCATATATTTTTACACTTCCATATCCATTTATCCGTATCTTTATTACTGAGGAAGTCAGTGTTCATTAAAAGGAATACATTTGAAAACGTGTCATTATGGCAAAGCATCCTTTGTGTGAGGTCGAGAAGAAATTGCGATCATTTTTATCCTCAGGTGTTAGTATGAGATTTCACATTTTTCTAACATACTCTTTATTTTACCTGAGATCTTCCATAAAAGTCATCAGCCTGATGTCTCAGTCTGCCAAAGAAAGTTCATGACTTGGCTAAAGATATTTTAAAACCTGAAAAATCTGCTGAAATCCAGCATCTTTCAAAAGGTATGTTTCTGTAAATGATTTCTGTTATGTCCTGAATGTAAAATGAATGTCATAAACCACTAAGCTAGCTTAAAGCACAAATTCAGGAGAATAATTATTCGTGTGCTTAATTGCAAGTATATGAGGTGTGCAATTCCAGTATCTACAGTGAGGTCACTCGCAAGTCTGAGCAAAAGCATGTGTTGAAGCGCTTTGCTGGATCAAGACTTGAAGAAAATTATTGTTGCAACAGAGAAATTAAAGTCTCACTGATAGAGCTCTAGTGTAGGGAACTTTGCATGGGTAATACCGCTGACAGAAATCCTTTGCGGTCCCTCATACAACAACAAACAGCAACGTCTTTCCTTCTTCTTTTGAAATTTAATAACTTTCTTCCCCTCCTTTTTCCACTTTAAATATCAGACACAGTCAAAGGCATACATCTTGTGTTTTGTTCTTGTTCTTAATAGTTGAGTCCAATATAAAGTAATATTTATATTCTTAGAGGACTGAAGTGAAAAGAGAAAAGCAACAAAAAAGGCAAGAGAAATAAACTTGTTTGGAGAGGGAAGAAAACTGCCAGGAAAGAGAGGGATGAGGGAAATCTCAGCAGTATCTGGAGAGAGATGAGGAGAGTAGAAGCTACAGATGAGATATTGTCAGATAAAAGCTGCAAAGAGTCTTAAAAATGAGGGTAAGGAAGTCTGAATTTTATGAGGAAGATATATGGGGCCTCTGGTGAGTGAACCCGAGTGTCAGTTAAAGTTTATTTGAAATGGTTTACATTGCATAGGTTAAAGAAAGGCCAGTTAAGGAGAGTAATAGGAAGTGGTTAATGTCCGTTATGAGACAATCACTGGCGGATTTTTTTTATCACATACCTACCAAAAAGAGTTGTTATCTTCAACGTTCCAGAATAAGCAAAAAGAGCTAGGGAAAGTCTCAATGTGAGGAGAATAAAGCGAAAAAGATCAAAGCTGATGCTGCGCTTCAACATTGCAGAGAAAATGGGTGATGGAATGACTGGGGAAGAAAAGCATTTTAGGAAGAAGTAAGAGAATCTCCATTTTATTGCTCCATGATTTTGAGAAGCAACAGGAGATCCAAGAGAGCGGAGAAACTGATGTAGAGGCAACATGCTCAGAGGGAAAAAAGATTTTGGATTTGAGGGTGAGAAGCACCGAGGTCAGAAAGAGAATGAGAATAAACCAGTCCACAGACAAGGAGCAGTGAGCAATACAGGGTGGGAATCCGGAGATGCCCAGGGAGCTACTGCAGCCCCCAGAGAGGCTTCTTCTTGGAAAATTTAGTTATTGAGTGATCACAGCTAAAAGCAAAGGAAGCATGTTTTTGATGGGGCAGAAAATGTGGGGGATGCCGTCAAAATCTGAGTTCTCCTGCTCCATGGTGAGGCTGGGACTGGAGCAAATGGAAGCAAAGAAGCAAGATTTGGGAAAAGGGGGAGCCAAGAGAAATAAAGGCAGCAAATTACATCTGGATCTGATGTTACTCAGACTGAACGAGGAAGAAAATGAGAGAACTGCAATGTGAGGCCGCTGCTATAAAATCTGAAACTACCAGAAGCACTCTCTCTTTAAAGTTTTCAACTTTCCTCCAAAGAATTATCCCCTCTGCAGGGTAAGGGTGTGTTCACCTAAAATGACGGCTTTTTGTTACACATCTCGAATGGTATTCGGCAGATATTTAATGGGATGTGTTGCCCTTCAGCCACAGGTATAAAGCAAATGATGCATTTCTTTGCTCGAGGCCCTCATTATGCTTGTAAACAATCAGAATGGAGATTTATTCTCCACTCCCCTGATTTCCTGCTCTCAGGGAAAAGCACAAGGGGCACATTAAAAAGAAAGCGTTGAGATACTGATTATCTGTTTCTCCAAGCCAAATTGGTCTAGGTTTCTCCAGGCCTCCTAGCAACAGCTTTATTATTATGTAGTTATTTCCCTCCAAATACTTCTAAAACAAATATCAGATTAATGTTTCAGATAAGAAGAGAGTATATTCATTAACTTCCAGAGCTGATCTACTGAAGCAGGAGCTTCCGATGAAACACGCAAGCATGATTTTGTTTTGATATGCTGATTTTTCTTGGTTTTTTACATTATGTAACAGTGAGTGGTTAATGATGATCAATATACGATACACTCACTCCATAAGTGAGAAAAAATAATTCTTCTTAGTGAATATTTATCTGCATTATTAACATATTCCACGTATTATCTTTTAATCTAGCTGTAGGTATGACTCATCATGCATACATGCATCACTTTACTTATAAACCAGCTGTACTGCATATTACATTGGAAGTAAACATGTATAGATGAAGAATGTATTCAGCTCTACAATAATTGCAGTTTCTGTTGTTTACAACATTGCGGAATTCAGATTTCTTACAATTTCCCAGGAGAATGATGGTATGAGAAGTGAATTAAACTCATAAATATGTATTTTCTGTTTCACGGTAAAATTTTCAGAAGTTGTCATGTTACGTAGACTCGTACCTCCTAGTAGCCATTTTTTTAATCCCCGAGGAGAAAATCTGTTATGCAGTCTCGTTTTCAGAAGTACCTTAAGCACCAACAAGTCAGGGAGCCTTGGGCTCACATGGCAGCTCCTGAAAAAATATTTCTTCAAGCTTTGAAAGACAATAAAAGATGAGTATATTTACTGCTGTTATACAGATCATTACTTACAATTTCATAAAGAAAATACACAGAAAGGAGCACTTTCCTTGTTCCCTGATTTTTCTGCCTTGGTAACCACAATTTCTCAGGAGGAAGAGGAGGTTTTTTTGGTGCCATCTCACGCCTTAACCATAGGTACAACTTTCCCAATCGCTCCCCATGGGAATGGAGGCTGAAAACACTTTTTTCCCCCTTCATTATTTTGCTTTGTTGCCATAGTGATAAGGTCTCCAGTGGGGTCAGCAACTGGCTTTGTAGCATCACCTTGCTCAACCACAGCACAAATTGCTGGTGCTGGAGGACACGCATGGACGTGGACCTGCTCCACTCCTGGGGGAATGCGGGAAGCTCCTTACAAGTCTTCTTAACAGAGATTCTCTCAAGAAAGAGGAAACAAAGAAGAGGAAATCAAAGTATCTACAGCGTTTCTAGAGGACGGGACTAAAGAGGTAGGAACTGTTCTATCCATATTGCAACGCCCAGGTGCTGCTTTGGGTAAAATGCAGAATGCCAACAGTGTGGCCAGCAATGTCTTTTTAGCATTAGAAATCTTGCTGGTAATTACAGAACGTGACTCCCTTGGAGGCAGAGTCGGTTTATATCTGATTAACTGTGTTCCTAGAGATTGTTGTTCTATTCCTTCCTTTCAGAAAAACTCAGGTGATGTGTCAAGGTAGCCTTGGGTTCATTGTGTAGGAAAATCTACTCTGTAGCCTGTTTTGGTGAAGTGAGACTGGGCAGGAAAAATAACACAAAAATAGTACTAATCAATGTAAAAATTAAATAGCCTTTCCTTTTTATTGAAAGGACTGTGTTTCAAGGAGTTTTGAATTTAGCACCTTTTTATGATTGAACTTAATTCAGGTGGAGAAAGTTTCCATTGCTCTTCCCACATGTCATGTAAAAAACTGAATATTAGAAATATGGATTATTTAAAGTCAGCAAACCTTATTCAATGGTGCAAAATACTTTGAAGTTCTAATTAAAAGTCCTTCAAAATGGCAAGATTACCATCTGGCAAGAAGGCTGAGAGAGTACACAGACGGAACAGATACTTTGATTTAAAGTCACCTGAGGCCTAGGAGGATCGTTGTTTATAAGGCAAGTTTTCTTATGAACAGGACCAATTTGTAGCGTGATGTAGGGCAGTGAATCAGAGATGAGCGTATCTAACTTCGGCCTGTGATTTGGAAGTACGGTATCATTAACAAAAGCATACTTTGTTAATATATGAGTTAACATATGAGTTAAATACACTCCATATTTACAATACAACAACAACAAAAAGAAAGAATGACATTAAAAAAAAAAGTCTTAGCTCTTTTTTAAAAAAATAATCTATATTAAGACTGTTTTTTCCAGTGAATATATTAAGAAAACGTGACAGTCTAAAAGGTGTCGTGGAACAGAAGGAAAGGTGTTAGTGACAGAGCTGAAGTCAATGGCCAATTTCAATAATTGGATGCAGTTCTGCTGCCTGAGCACAGGGAAACCCTGCAAATACATGGCTGATGTCGCATATTAGAGAAAAATTCATACAAGTTCAAAAATATGTTGGTAGTATAAAGTATAAAAAAGAAGACCTTTGCCCTTTCTTAAGAAGAAATATATATAGCCTGCTAGCAATCTTACAGAAACAAAAAAATTGGGGACTATAATATTTTGTTTTTCAAAAATATTCATGACTTCCAGGTTCTTCTCTGTTTTCTGACTGGCAGGAGACCAGTGTTTATAACCAAGAGCTGCATCTGGTTCACAATGAGGTCTGGACCCACGCTTTGTAACTCAGACCCGTATCTCGACAGAATAGTTTTGGTTCGTTTTGTTTTAATGGAGTGTCAAGGCAGCCATAAGAAGGCATAAAACATTGTAATACTGGAATGTTAATTCCTTTTTTGCTCAAGAAAGGGATTTATTAAAGCATCAACAAATGTTTGGGGCCTGCTTCTTATCCAATCTAATATTATACGCTTCATGCTTCTCAAAACTCCATCAGGGACTAAACACAATACACTTGGCAGTTGTAGCAACGTTTCCTGCCTGGTATATTTAAATCCAGTGAAACAAAGTAGATGTTGCTACAAATCAGCCTCAAATTGAATCATAGAATCATAGAATCACTCAGGTTGGAAAAGACCTCTAGGATCATCCAGCCCAACCTTCCTCAAACATCTCCCTAACCCCTAGACCATGTCCTGAAGCACCACATTACCCATTTTTTGAACACCTCTAGGGATGGTGACTTCACCACCTCCCTGGGCAGCCTGTTCCAGTGGCTAATTGCTCTTTCAGTGAAGAACTTCTTCCTGACATCCAATCTAAACCTCCCCTGGTGCAACTTGAGGCCATTTCCTCCTGTTTTATCATTAGTTACCTGGGAGAAGAGACCAGCACCAGCCTCGCTACTTTTAGGTGGTTGTAGAGGGCAATGAGGTCTCCCTTCAGCCGCCTCTTCTCCAGACTAAACAATCCCAGTTCCCTTAGGTGCTCCTCATAAGACATATCTTTCAGACCCCTCACCAGCTTCGTTGCCCTTCTCTGGACCCATTCCAGAGAATGAAAAGCCAAAGGACAGAACACATTTTCCTCCATATCCTTCATTTTGTGGGAACAAAACCAAATGTCCACAGTGCGATGGGAAAAGCTCGGCACCTGCAAAGCTCACACATGAAATCACAAAAGCTTCTGAAGTTCTAGGGATTTTAGAAAGATCTAAGCTCCGTTTTTGCCAAAACCCAGTTGTTTTACATGGAGACTTTTATTACCTAAGGACCTGAGTTTGCTTCTGCATTATTGAAAATACGTATTATAGCACAAGTAATGATTTATTACGGAGTGAGGATGATTAGCAACGTAGTTTTGTCACTTTCTTTTATGAATAAAACATATTAATAACAGCTTTGTGAAACTAAGTAGGGTAGAGCGTAATATACTAAGGCATATAATAAATAAAAGTCAGAAACTTTCATAGGCAAGAATATTTGCTTATCTCTCTCCTGGAAATCAGCCTTCTTAACTATTTTACATACCTCCGAAGAAACTTTCCTTAGTGGAGCACCTATTTCAAGCTGAATGTACCTCTTGAATATATGCTTAAATTTAAATCTGCAGCATCGACAACAAACAAATAATTCCCAAAAGGCTAACAGTGTTCTATCTGGATTTTTCAATAGACTATGGATATTACCTATACCTGGTCAAAACTCAGGGAAATCCTGGTGTGGTAGTTGAAGTCTGTCACTGAAAGCATGAACTAAACGTAAATTAAAGTTTGAGGCAGCCTTCAAAAGGGATGCTTCTGCACTCAGGTTGTGCTTTGTACCTGTAAAAAGCACTTTAAAATTAGGAATTATGGTTGTAAATAAAGTTCCCTATACAGTTTGCGACAACAGGCCATTAAATATTGCACAGTGGTTTGGCTGCGGCTGTGAATTGTATCAGGGCTGTTTTAATGGGGTGTAAAACACAAGAACCCAATCTTTCTTCACATGCACCAACAGTTCCCATTATTTCATTCACATAAAATCTCCTTGTTGCTAGTGAAAAATGGTTGATGAGTAAAGTAGGATATATCCCAGCCTACGGGAACTGTAATAAAACATCTCCCACTTGAACAGCTGGGAATTACGTTAGGAGTAATTCCAGGAATTCTGGAAAAGAAAAAATAAATTAAAATGAAGAATATAAATAGATTTATTTAAAGAATAAATATTATTTTATGGCCAGGTTTATATTGTCGGTTATACTTTTAGCTTCTGTAACGTTACAGTAACGCTATAGCAGAATGTTCTTTTCCTTACAAAAAAATAATTTATAGATATTTTGTGCATTCTTTTAAAGACAATTCTCTAAGACATTGCCGTTTCCACCAAACACCTACCACAAATCTGTTTGGTGCCAAATAAATACTCACATTGCTTCACATGGCAAGCAACTAAGCGATCTATTACTCCTTCAGCTAATCTATTCTCTAACAAAGGTGCTAGATGCCTCGCTGTGTGTAGTGCCTTCTAGCCCAGGCCTCCCTGCTATTTACACACTTTATCAAATCTTTTTTTCCCTGAAAAATAAGAAAGAACAAATATTTACTCAATTCCAGGAAGAGAAGCACAAAAACCATGTTTTCAAAGGCAGTTTCTCCATTCACGGCTGTGGAAACACGAGCGTTTGGACGCTGTTCAGCATCCGCGGCTGCTCTGGAAGCGGAGCTGAGTGTGGTCCCTATCCCACCGTACCCACACTTGGCTCCATCCCTTCCTAGAAACTTGACGTATGACACTTCTGCTCTAATTAAGTCCTATGAACAGCCACGTACAGAAGAGAGGCAGTTGCTGCTCCACTTCTGTAATACAATATGAAAATCCTGTTTATTTTTTTTTTCTCGTGGATAGACAACGTGTCTCTCCTGTGATTTATGGTATTTAAACACGCTGACTTCCACACTTTTCCTGTTATTAAGTCCAGTACGCTGAAAAAGTGTGCTGACTGACGTGAAGTTTTATCTGACAACTCTTCTATGTAAAGTGCTCTTTGAGGGTGATAATGAGACCGCCACGTGGGAGCTGATACTCTGACAGCCGTTGACCTATCCTGGAAGCCCCTCATCTCCCTTTCTTCTGGTTTCCTGATGCAAAATATTTCCTTTGGGAAAATACTTCAGTGGCTTTAAAAATTTGCTGCCTGCTAGATTATCCCTGCTTCCACTTTCAAAGAAAATAATGCGAACAAAGAACACAGCAGAAGTACATACCACCCTATAGCTTATTGCTCTCCTTGCCATTCCTAGCCTACAGATAATTAACAAAGAAAAGCAAAAAATCTGGATGAAAATAGAGTCATCAGCTCCACTGGAGCCACAGAAAGAGCCCCACAAGTTCATTCAGATGTCCTCCCTTGCATAACTCGTCTCTTGCTGAAATAACCACATTGTTCCTATGGGGGTTAAACATAATATTTGTTTTACAGCGCTGGCTTCATCATCACCCAAATTGCTTCTACACTACACATACCCCACCCGCTCCTGCTGTATATTTTAAGCAACTTCACTGAATCCTTTTTCAACTTGCAAACTAGAGCGTCTCACAATCAAAGGGACTTCAGCACATCCTTGTTTTACAGAAGCATCCTTAGTGCATAGGGTGCTGGAGTCATTATTGACTGTCTCTAGGAAGCCAGGCTAAGTTTACACTTTCTTCACAGTTTTTTTTTTCCTGATCGGTTACATTGTGATTCCTTTAATCTTCCATTTTTCTCCCACTTTTTTTGCAAATTCATTTTGGTTTTGATCCATTTGTATGTCTATATTCTCTCTTTTAATACTTCTACTCCCTTTTATCTTTATTAGCTTATTTCTGCTTGCTTATTCTCCTTTTATTTCCTTTTTGGTTATCCATTTCTCTCTTCTGTGTTTGCCCTTATTCCCTTTCGTCCCTTTCAAGCTAACAACTATAGACTGTATTCAGAGACTGGATTTTTTTTAAGAATAACATACCGAAGTCAGACTACAAACATTACTTATGCCTGATGTCAGTTATTCACTGCTTGTCACTTCCAATGCACGCATCCCCAGAGAGCTTCCACTGACACCCCGGCCCATAGTGTAAAACCTCTACCCCTACGTTTCAAAAAATAACAAAATCTTTTCATGTCTGAGCTGTCAAAAGAAGCTCTCGGGTTAGGCAGCCGAGAAAGGGACACAGTCACTACCCACGCGCTATATAAGTGTGAGCCACGTAGCTGCTAGCAGCAAGAGCTGATGACTCTGGTGGGGTGAAGAGCCCCATCTGAGCAGCTCCAGTGCAGTAACATGGGTTGATTTATTTATTTTTTTTATTTTCAGTCTCCCCTTGCCAGGGTATTTGGTGCAGGGCTTGGGTGGAAGCAGTGCCTGGAACGCAGCTGCGGCTCCGCTGGAGGAACGTTGTGGGTGAGTACCGGGGTGAGGATGTTGCTGCCAGCTCCGAGCCAAAGGGGAAGCGAAACTTCTCGTGCCACTTAAAACCATCCTCCTCCTGGACTCTTCAAAAAAAAAAAAATTAAAATGGGAAAGAGCTGGTTCAGGGCAGTGATTCTCACAGAGGAAGTTCTTGAGAGAGCGGCTCCTGTTCCTTCTAGCACAGTGCTTTAATGAAAAGGAGAGAGAAAAAAAATGCACCTAGCTGTAAAGGCAATACAAGTTTTCCTGTCTTAGCCTCATGCCTCAGCCTTTGATTAAGATTTTTTGCTTGTCACATCAAGCACATTTGTGTTACTTTAATTGCAAGGTACTTCAGTATAACCGGCCTGTCCTCATACTTGGAAAATTGTACAAATACAATAGAAATAAACAGGATTATTAATTCATCTTTATTTTCATATTTCATAGCTGTTTAAATAAAAAAATTATTCATTTCTGCATATAACTCACTTCACGCTCATCTTTTAAGATTCCTTCCTTTTCCTTAACTGTTCCCAAGTTGATGCTCTTTTCAGAGAAAACGTAGGTAAAAACATCCTTAGAAAGCTTTCCTTCAGAAAAACAAACACGGCTGTCTGGATTAATGCTTTACCAATTCGAACCATTTTTAGCCCTTGCGAACGAGGTGTGTTGCTCTGTCTTTCTCCCCGTGCATTTCTGAGCTAATTCTGCATCTCGCACAACACCTGAAATAAAACCAGACCCTGAAATCAGAACCCACAGCTTCTGGTTTTATGCACGCTCTGACATCCGCGCCGCATCTCAGCTGGCTTGAACGGAACTCGGTCACACTTGGCAATATCGACCCACCTCTCTCGATCTTGAATTTTCTAGCTCCTGGTAATTAAAGGAGAAATCCATGCAACAGGCAATAAATGACTCCCGGAGTGACTCTCCCGACATGTTTACCGTGTGTTATAGGAACTGCTAGGCCTTTCTCATCTCCTTTTGTGATCCAGCCTTCTCTGATAGCATCAGTCTCTATGCCAGCTGGATTAGCTGAAGAAAATAAATCCCTGCCCCGGTGTTTGAGAGCCGTGTAACAGCCAGAGAGCTGCAGGGTGATGGGAACAGAGAAGCAGGGTGGGGGCTTTTGCCATGGATAAATTTGGCTTCGCAGTCCAGTGTCATCACATTTTTGATCTGTTCCTGATTCGGTTATGACGTGCCGTTCCCGAATGTGGTCATGAGTGTGTTCCTGCGTTCCTCTGGTACAATAACGAGAAATGTGATGCTCTGTGGTTTTAGTCCCTGTAAGGAGAGCAAGGCAGTTCTCACAGACAAAATTTGTAATTATACAAGACTATACTGTGTTACTGGCAACTAATTAGAACCCTCTGTTGAAATGACATTACTTTATTAGGTATCATTAACATAAAATGTCAAAATTAGCATGAGAGATGTTTTTCCATGAAAAATGGGCCTACTTTTGTAAGCGAAATCAACAAAATCACAGCACTTCAAATATCAGTATTTTAACATATTTTACAATATTGCCAAAGAGGTATGGCCAGAGGTTTTGCCACATGAAAGGGAATTCTCCCTCTTCAAAATGCCAGTGACTATCAATTTTGTACTCTGCATGTATTATGCAGATTAAATAAAATTCAGAAAACATGAAATGCCAAAGGGGGGTCCTGGAATTCTAGTATTAAGCTCACTCTGCATTCTTAAAGCACAGGACGCACAGCAACTAATTTACTCTCCTCTTCTGCAAAGTAGTATTATTATCATATTACATACAATTAAACTGAGACACGGAATTGAGGTGGATTCCTCCTGGCCAGCCAGTGAGTAAAATGGTGGTGCTGGGATGAGGACACAGGGCTCTGCAGTTCGGAGCAGGCTGAGTACCAGGGTATCACATACACTTCTTACTCATGGATTTAACCGAGCACAGGGAAAATAAACTACCTGCCGTTAGTGGAAAGGTGTTTTGCAATGAAAGGTCCACACAGAGAGAGCAAATAGGATGTTCAGAGATGTAATAAAAAATTTCTTAAAACCTGTAACAGGTTTAGGACTGAAATAGGTGTGTAATCACTTACTATAAGGTTGCGTCGTTCTTGTTTATTGGAATAATCAAGCAATCACTCTCAGAGCGCATTTACATGCGAGGTTTGAATGTTTGTAAACTAGATGATAAGCACGTTTCTCATCAGGGGTCTCTAGGAGGCATTAGTGAATTCAACCCATAGCTCCCAAGGTGCCTGTTCCTGGACAATATTATGACGTTGGTAACACATAAAACTGATGTGAGGGTAGCATTCCCCTGGCAGCACACTAAATATGCCACAAGACACATAACCCACGGATATAATTTGCAAATGCGTATGGAGAATCGGTCCTGACAGTTCTGTTTACAAAGGCAGGCAGCAATTTGCTGAGAACAGATACGACATGCTATTCATCCTGCTGCTACACAGCCAAAGGGATTGCAACCGTGATAACAAACTGTTAGATTCGATTGTTGGAATGCTTATGCAACGTCGGTAATAAAGGGTGTTTAAAAGCATATCTCGTTTGTTCTTGGGCAATCGCATGGTATTTCTTATAATAATTTTCCCGAGGCACTTAAAAGGACAAGCCTAATTAAAGAACTCCTGTTTGTCTGGCTCAGCTTTAATGGGTCTGTGTTCTCGTGGTAGGTGTATGTAGGGAAAAGGAGCAGACGCCTCTTTATTTCTCTGCCTGCATGGGCTGGGGCAGGATGTCAAATGACGTAGTGGTGGCCTCGTACCTTCCAGTTCCTCCGTCTCAGCTGGGGTTACCCCCACGCACCTGCTGAAACCGGAAAGGAAACACAACGGTAGCAACCTTGTGAGCAAAGCCCAAGGTGATAGTAGAGAAAAACAGGAACAAAACCAAGACCTTGTGCTGGATCCTAAATACAGCCAAGTTCAGGCCGAGGGGGAGAACGCGGTGACTGAGGGAAGACAACAGCACGTCCTCGTAGGTAGTGCTGAGACCTTCAGGGAGCTGAAACGGGGCTTTCTCTGGCTTGTTTCTTGTGGCATTTGAGCACCAGAAGAATGGGGCAGCATGACTCTCAGACCTCCCCTTTGTCATCAGCCCCCTGAGAAAACACGGTTCAGGCACTAAATACTTCGATATAAAAATACCTAAATACAGAGAAAGCACTGTTCCCAGCACTCCTAGATACCCTCAGCATTTGCAGCCCCCACTGACATGTTGCTCACATTTTCTACAGCGCTTATTATTAAAATAATAATAATAATACTGCCCAGCGCACAAGTACAAGACTCGAGTGCCCCACACCATCTTGTTTGTGCAAGCAGCTGGATGCGCACGAGGGGTGGGAATGGAGAACTCAGCCTTTTTTTGGTGAAATACTGCCCAGCGAGCATTGTTGAATGTGCACACACAGCCCAGCGCTGTGCAGGCACGGGCTGGTCCAGCTGCAATGACTAAAGCCGTGCTTTTCTCCGGCCATCTCACTCCCACCTCAGCAGGCATAGCTGAGGCGTTGCTGACCTCAGTTCACACACCCTGGTCAGTAGACTGGAGGAACTCAAGGGTAAACACATCCTACAGACGAAACAAAACGTATTTTGATCATTACACCTAAGTTTACACAAGCAGGACAAAGCATCAAATATTCAGCAGCCAGGCCTCTAGAGCTAAACAGAAGGAGACGAGTTGCTTTGTTGTTTGATGAGCACATGCAGTCATAGAATCATTTAGGTTGGAAAAGACCTCTAAGATCATCAAGTCCAACCTTCATCCCAACATATCCCTGACCACTAGACCATGTCCTGAAGTGCTACATCTACGCTTTTTTTGAGTCCCTCCAGGGATGGTGACTCCACCACCTCCCTGGGCAGCCTGTTCAGTGCCAAAATACATCTGAACTTCTCTCCGAATGCAAGCAGGCCTTTGGTTCAGAAGCAGCTGTGAGATGGGACTTAATGGCAGATATAAGTAGTGTGAACAATAACAGCGTGTTGTTTAAGGTGGACAGAGCTTGTCTTCACCCTTGTGTTGTGCTGCATTAGAACAGAACCTTGAGAACCTGTGTTAATTATCACGTTTTTAAGCAGTGTCAGCTGTTTCTGAGTAAACCCACTGATTAGAGCAGCAAGCGCTTTATTCTCGGTCTTGTAAGAACACAGGTTTAGGAAGGCAGTTATGATCAGTAGGTGAGGTTTTAAAATTTAAATTGCAAAATCTTTTGAAAGTTGTGAAAGATTTTAATGGGCTGATGAGATCAATGCATTTTATAATGATCTGTTCTTAGGAAAGCGTAAACAAGAAATAAATCTGGAATGGGCTGATTTCATGTTCATTTCCAGAGGTCCTTAGCTTACTTCCAGACAACACCATTTCTTAGCACGTTTTATTTTACTCCTATTGAGTAGTCTTATTGAATTAGACGAGCTTAAACAGGTATCTGCATGTTTATTGAATCAGTTTCTTGCCTTACAGATGATGTACAAACCAGGGGTTATGGTGTCTTGAAACGCAAAGACCTGTGTACAAAGGTACCCTTCAATGTCACCCAGGGTGCTGGTTTCATTAAAAGGATCTGGAACCCGATGAAGTCCACGGGTGGTCACCATCAGCTCAGGTCTGTGGCTTATCTTGGGGTCGGGGAATCTCCAGCCACTGCTTCAATAGGCAGAGGCTAGGCTGTCACTGGTCTTGATGGTGAGAAGGAAGATCAGATTTTAGTAGCTCTATCAAAATTAAAAGGTGAGGCATTAATCGTATTGTTCCATACTTCTTCCCAGAGGCAGCAGCTGCACAGTGATGCATAATGTAATGAAGCTATCCATCATGTGAGGCCTGGGCATGAAAACTTGCCGGTTAGTAGTGTAAGAAACAACTCCACAGCTCTTGTTTCATCAGTAAGGGCACTACAGAAGTGCTAGGCACGCGCCTGGGCTTTAGCAGATGCTTGTATATTGATCTGGAGTTCAAATATTGTAAGACTTTGTTTTGACCAGGAAAACTTCTGGCCGCAACAGGTCATCTAATTTTTCACGTAAAAGGAGATGAGCTGCATCTGCCTCCTCCATCCCCTCCTACAGACATCCCGCCTAAAGAAGGAAGGGCAAAACACATCTCCTGACAAAAGTGATCACAGGTGGTGGGGTGGCCACCAATGAGCACCCCGTTGTGTGGCAGGAGGTCCCCTCAGCACAGGCCGTGGGGCTGATGGTGGGCTTCTGTCCCCAGAAAATATTGCAGGGAGCAGGTCTTGGCAATACAGAGGACATACGATGTAGCTCACACCTTAAGTACGTTTGCTTTACTTAAATCTGATGGCTTAGACAGGCTTCTCCACAGTACATTGTTTTATGTTTTCAGGCTTTTTTTCCTCCCAATACTCAGGAGGATATAAACTCCACTGCTCCTTCTGACCAGCCTTGTGCTGCTACTCCTCCCTTAGCAGCCTAGCAAGCAGAGCTCTGAGCAGACAAAGAGGACTCCCAGGTGGGACCTCTTAACTGCTGGGGCTTAATGAGCATTAGGGGAAAGAGCTTTTAAGGGTGGCTGCTTAGACAGGGAGCTTCTCAGTTTATGCCTGGTCTCTACAACTCGCCCCAGAGTTGTTCCTTTTGTTACCACCTTCTTAAAAAGTCACTTGTAGATCGGTGCCTTTGTAGGCGAAGTCGTTTTGCTCGTACAAATGGCTGAAGTCTCACCACCCTTCAAAGAACGCCTCCTACAAGACCATTTGTGAGCCTGCCAGCTTCTTCCGAGTGAGAGGTGAGTAAGAAGTTCTCCTCTTTCTACTGTTCTAACTGGTGTGTCCAGACCACATGTGTCGACTCGGGTACCTGAAGGGCTGAAACTGGAAAGGTTGGAAGAGGTTTACAGGATGGAGTACCGGGGCAAAAACTGTGCTTCTGAGAGGTACCTCATGCCTAGTGAGCAATGGGATGTGTAGACCCACAGGCAAAGGAGAGCAACCTTCGAAAGAAAAATCTGTGAACTACCACAGCTAATGGGGTAAAGCTGCATCTAAAACTCCTCTTTTAAGAGCTCTTGGTGGCTGCCAAGCGCAGCCCAACCTTCGTGATCCCATCTACAAAAAAAAAACACCAACCCCAACCCAAAACCAACCCCAAGCACCACCTTAACTGACCAGGTGGCTCCCGCCTGAGCTCCCCGGCGCAGGTGGAGATGTTTTTCCTCCCGGACCCACATTAACTCGGGCGGGGAGGCCCCGGGGGCTCCTCCCGGCCCAACAAAGGCGGCAGCGGCGGCTCCGCGCAGCGCGGGCAGGGGAAGGGGCGAATCCGGCCGGGC